>JAVKPL010015578.1:0-127852 GCA_032173675.1 Gastrolobium villosum | reverse complement strand
CCCAATATACCGTAAAAAATAAAATATATTTTGAGGCAGTAGCATGGCCTGTCCAGCGCCACATTGGCGCGGATCAGCGCCAAAAAAAAATGGCAGTGACGAGGCGCGGTCTGGCGCCAATGCGGCGCGGACTCGTGCCACCGTAAAAAAAAAACAAAAAAAAAAAACAAGCGCTACTGCACGCCAAAGCCGCGCAAGTAGGCGCCAGGGCGCGGTTTTGCGCAACGGCGTAGACCAGCGCCACATCCAAGAAAAAAAATGTAAATTTTTACTGGTACGCTGTGTGTGTCGGTGCCCCCTCCCCCATATATATTTTAGTTTATTTAATTTTTTTATTATAACCTCTCCCCTTTATAACTTTCCCTTCCCTTCTTTTCTCTCAGAAACAACGCTGCCCCCCTCCTTTTCTTCCTTCTCTCTTTTTTTTTCCTTTCTTCTTCTTCTTCGTTCCACGTGTCATTTGGTTTTCATCAGTGATTTTCATCAGTTTCATGGCACCTAAGGTAAATTTCTTTGGATTATTATTTTGGATTCATGAACTGTGAGAGGTTTATACTTTCATATTTGTGGGTTATTGGATCTATGATTTATGTGCGTATGGTGTTATGTGTGTGGGGGTGGGTTCTTTCTGTGTGGGTGTGAACATTACATGTGAGAGTTATGTGAAGTTACTGTGGGTGATTCTGATTTTTATGAATATTTAAATTTTCCTATTTTTTTATGTCCATGTGATGTTGGAAATTTTGATACTGGCTGTGCTGAATATTTTGCTCGGTAATTTCATTGCGAGTAAATTGGGTAAATTGCTATCATAAGATTTTAGATTAAATCTGGGAATAGTATGTGCATGTGGTCTGTGAGTAGAAATATTTGAAATATTTATCCCATGTGCATGCACCTTTATTAACTGATTTGATCTGAGATAAATCTGGGAATTCTCTGTTGTTATGGACTGATCATGATATTTTCTGTATTATTTGCATTGGGTTGTTTTTCTAATTTTCAACCCTATAAGGGTAAGGAACTGGCATCTGCTAGTAAAAAGAAGAGGAAAGTTTCTACTCTGGATGAAAGAAGATTTGTGAGCATGGAAGCTCAAAAGAGATTCTATGATTCATATGCTGACAAAGGTTTTATTCCGGAAAGACGTATTGCTCTAGATCTGCCTGATGACAATCCCATTCTGAGAACTATACAAAGAAAGAAATGGGAGGTGCTGGTAGATTATGCTGAACCGGCCTCCAGCACAATTGTGAAAGAGTTTTATGCAAATGCTGACTTGGAGGATTTACAGACAACCAAGACTTCTTGGGTTAGAGGAGTTACAGTTCCCTTTGATGCAGCTACCATTGAGGCATACCTGCTGACCAATTTCCGTTCATCTACGTCTTGTGAGTATGTTGCTCTTTACAATCGAGTGTTGCCTAGTATGGGGCGCAGGCAGTATCTGGAGGAATTTCCTCAATTGACAGAAATGGTACGGATGGGGATAACTCAACCATTCTCAGAATGGGAAACTAAACCTGGTGGCATCCCAGGAAAGTTACGCATGTCACACCTGACTGGTGAATGCCATTTCTGGCATTGTTTTGTGAATGCTAATACCTTGCCCTCCTCTAATCTGTCAGATGTGAATATTGAGAGGGCATCTCTGTTATATATACTTATTGGGGAGGAAAGATTGAATATTTATGCCGTATTATCTGATAGAACTTGCCATATGGTAACAAGGAGTAGACAGAAAGAACGTCTGGGTTTTGCTTCTCTTATTTCAAATTTGTGTACTCGGGCCGGTGTGCTTATCCCCGATGATGAGGAGTTTGATATTAGGCCTGCATCTACACCGACTCTGGACACATACATAGATCAATGTAATAAATCTAAGGTTGATTTCAGAAGCAGAGGCCACAAAGCTGGTAGGCCTCCTTCTCCACGTGTTCCACGTATCCTATTCTACCTCAGGTACCTAAGCCAGATGCTTCAGAAGCACATTATGCTCACGTAGCTCCAGTTGCTACACAAGGACCTCCTCCTGCTCGTGATTTTTATGAGATGCAACAGCAGCTTTCACAGCTGTTTATTCAGAATGAGAAGCAGTTCTCGCGTCTGTCTATTCAGAATGAGAAACTCCTTATGCAGGGAGAGTATTTTCAGCAATTCCTGGAGCATGCATTTCCTACTGTACCATTTGAGACATTCCGACCTGTGTATCCAGAAGTTCCTCCTCCTTATGTGTATCAAAACCCTTATCCTGCTCTAGCTCCAGCTGATGTTCCCATGCCTTCACAGCCATTTATGGACCCACAGCTGTATCGTCCTGCTCCTGATCCATTCCATGCTGCTCGAAGGATGGTGACGGAGGATTCTGAGGATGAAGACGATTGATGTCTCCTTGCTGATGGAGATATATTGTATTTTAGTTTAATTTTTCCGTTTCATAATTTTGTTGTTTTATTATGACCATAGGTTGTTGTTAGGGTAATTTATTTTCTTAGTGTTAGATTATTTCCCAACATTCTGATGTCTCTTGAGCGCATTATAGTTATCCTATATGCCGCTGTTTGTTCTATTATGCAGGTTCTTATTTATCCATCTTTTGGTTTGACTATTGCTGGGGACAGCAATTCTTTAAATTTGGGAATGGTAGGCTTTGGGAAAGCATCTTGGAACTACAGTTTAATTATCAGGGGAGATATTCTGCACTCTTTAATTTTTCTTAGTTATTTTGTTAAAATTTTGTGTTGCTCTATATAAAAAAAAATAGTGATCTATATTTCAAGCAATTCTTAGGTTTAAATGTGCTTATCTAGTTAATGTGTTTGACCGAATTCTTGGAGTATATTGTATGAGTTTCAGGCATAATATTGCATAGGCATAATTGGATTGCATGATTGCTCGTTTGTCTGAATTAACATTGTGAAATTCTGATAATGTCTGAGGTCAATTGTCTTGAGTCTGCATTGATACCATAGCTGTGAGGTTTGAGCCTAAACACTAAAAATTTTGTTGAGAGGCCTCACTGTTGTAATACTCTAGAGCTTGATCTGTTTCTCTGTTATGCATGCATTGATTGATATGATAAAGGAATTTTGTTATTATTAGCTATTGGCCAAAATAACTCACCTATATGAAATTTTCCCTTGCTAGCCATTTTGATAAATGACCTGTGGCCTAACTGATGGCTTAGCCAATATCCATATGACTTACCTTGGTTGAGATTGAATCACTGAATGTGTTGAAAATAAAGTAAAGAAATTGAGGTAAGCTCCACAAAGGTCAAGGGATTAAGGGATGAAAAAATTCACCTATACCCTTATAAAAAAGAGAGAAGAAAAAGGCAAAATGAGAAAAAGAAAAGAAAGCAAGAAAAAGGAAAAGAGTAAAAGGTGGCTGGAAGGAATTAATTCCCGAATTCGGTGGGAATGTTAGTGGAGCAAAATCTTTTAGTTGAATGTGTTAAAAGTGAAATAATATCAGTTTCAATCTCATTGTTATTTGAACTACTATCCATATTTTCCTACCTGTTATCCTGGCCAAGTTACAACCTGTGAAGTCCTTTTGATCAATTGATGCATGTGTTTGATTCTTCAATTTTAAGAATTTCTTAGAATATGATCAAGCCTATAGTAGTGTTATAGCTTTGAGTAATTGAGTGCTCATGATACCCTTAAACACTGAGTGTCAGTGAATATTATTATTATCTGTGTAAAGGGTAATCAATGTAGACTTGCAACTTTAAGAAGCTGATCACAATATTGGAAGTTTATGATATTGAGTCAGGCATGCATGGCATATTGTGTCTGAAAGTGTCTGTGGATTGTTATGTTGGATTAATTGAATATTTCCTAGATTAAGTCTTTTACATTGCTGGGGACAGCAACGTTTAAATCTGGGAATGGTTTGATGTGCCTCTGGCAAGTGTGGTTTTTCTGTGTTAAAATTGATAAGAATTGAGTCATAAGAGAGCAATTTAAATACATATTTGCTAATTATATTGACTCTTTGTATGTCAATAATATTCACCTTTTAGTTGTACTTTTACAGGAAAAAGAAGTGAAAATTATAAAAAGTCTGTTAATGCAATTCTACACTGATGTAGCACACTACAAGTTCCAGAAGCATGGCGTTGGCCGGCACCACACTGGCGCGAACCCTCGCCAGTTTTATAACTTTGCAGCGAAGTCAATAAAGAGGCGCTAAGTAGCACCAAAGTGGCGCCACCTAGCGCCACAACAAAGAAGAAAATTGCACAGAACCTTGGCGCTGACTAGCGCCCAAGCATAAGGGAAATTAGCGCTGACTAGCACCCCAAAGCAAGAAGAGTGGCACCAAGTAGCGCCACTATGGCGCCTACTGGCACCATGTTACGAACTTTCAGTACCGACTTTTGCAATCAGGCAGTAGCGTGGCGCTGACTTGCTCCAAACCGACGCCAACTTGTGCCGGTTTGCGGGATGGATGTACCGTGTTTCTGAGGAGCATTTTTGGAAAAAAAGAACATATTATAAAAAGGAACATTTACTGAATTAGGGCACACATTCCATATTATAAAAAGGAACATTCAGATTTCTGGGAGAAAAAGAGGCAACCTTCAGAGCCAGCGTTCTTCGTGTTCTTCTTTTCGATTCTTCGGCTTCTTCTTCTCTTTTCTTTTATGTTTTTATTGAACAATGTATTTTCAGCCACCATGATGTTGATTGGCTGGATCTCTTTATTGTAGTCAGGGTCACGATCCATATGTGAACCCTTGATACAAAGGATTGGTTTATGTTTTTCGATTTATATAATTATTTTTATCTTTACTCTGTGCGAGTTTGATATTCCCTTTGTTAGAATTGATCGATCTGATAGTTGGGGATATTCTACGATCAAAACCCTAGATAGAAATATTGGGGTTTTGATCTCGAAAGGGGGTAAGATAACAATCTGTATGCGTGCTAGGAATAGACGTGTATATGACTGCAGATGCTTAAATTATCGCGCCCATTGCTTGATCCCATGAGAAACATTACAAGGAATTGGGGTTCTTCATGGGATTAAAGGGTTAACCCTGCAAGGAATTGAGGGTTAACTATTAAATCTTTTTTTTAGATGATAATTTATCTGAGTGATTATATAGATAATTATTGTAAATCAATCCGGAGTAAAAAGCGGGGATCATTTGGTGAATGAACCCTTGCTGCAATGTTTCTTTAATATTTTACAAAAATCAATCTTTGTTCTTATTTTTATTATTCAAAATAAAAATTCAAAAATAAGTTTTTACTTTCAATTTCGATCAATTTGACAATATTTGTCACACAAATCCTATTTGAATCTTTTCCATTCTTTAAGAAAAAGTTTAATTGATATTAGATCTCAATCCCTGTGGAGACGAACTTTTCTTATCACTTTATTACTTGTGCGATCGGTATACTTGCCGGAGAGCATCACCTTCTCTAGTGAAAACCTATCGGATATACTCGGTCAATCGGTGGTCTAGGGCGACTTGAACCGTCAAACCTTTAGTGTATATCTAGACAATAGGAGTCACACAATTGCTTCTCTAGCATTGTTAGTCCTTTGTTGCGCCCATTTTGGCCGTGGGACACCTGCCTGGTTCTGCGAGTGTTGTTAGAGAATCGGCCTTTGAAAAATTCTAATAGAAGCGGCCCTCACTTCACACTCACATAGGTGATTTTTTGTGATGTAACTCACTATACATCATCTGAACACAACAGATTAAGAAATCATTAAAAGCCTAAGTGCTTACCCTCATAAATACTTTGTCTTGTCTTGGGAATAAGTATGAGTTTAAAAACTCCACAGTGTTTGGACAGTCGATCATCACTTAGTTGTCTCTTTGAACCTAGTTCATGGGATCTCCTCTTTTCTAGGTAGAGTTACCGCAATGCTCAACAATTGATAGGCCTTAAACCCATTCCTTTCGACAAATATTCAACCAACTCTCTAGGAATCCCTTTGGTTAACGGATCCGCTATGTTCTCTTTAGACTTAACATAATCAATTGTAATGATTCCGTTCGAGAGTAGGGAAATCTTTATTTGTTTTTTAGAGATTTCAAAGAAGAATTTTCGAATCCGAGTGAATCTAAGACACGATTAATTAGTTTACGGTATGGAAAAAACACATGTATATGTGATATTAGATACTAACTAGTTATATTTATTTATATATCTACGAATTAACTATCTACCTAAATATTCCTCGATAGTGCTGTAAATTGTGAATTGAATATTGAATTACTAAAGAGAGTAAATCAAGAAAAATAATGAAGAGTTCAAATAATGGTTCGAAAATTAAATGGAAAATAATAACATAATAAAAAAAATTGTAAAAACTACGTAGGTAGAAACAAAAAAGAAATATAAAAGTAATTGGGATAGTTCGATAAATATTCTTATTTTCCATTCGGAAGTCTTAATTATTTCGACTGCACCAATCTTAGTAATTGAATAATGAAGTCATAATTTGTTGGTTGATTATGTCTTACGATATCATGTCTACGACGTATGTGTCTCGACTTACCGTTATACATGATTGCAAAAGATTTTAATGTAAAGGAATTAGTAACCAGAATGAGAAGTGAGATATTTGAAAATCAAATGAAAATAATTCTGAAGTGTTGAAAACTAAGTTGTAAAAGCAGGTTGAGTGCCGGTTCCCCTTCCCCAATAGCCTCTAAATGAGTGCTATTTACAAATCTCTAAAAATTAATTCCCAAGTGATGGATGCTTTCTTATTGCTTTTAATCTCTTAAAAACATTTTTTTCCTAAACCAAGATTTGCACATCTTTGTGCTAAATGAAGCAAAGACCATCATTAGTCCAATCCAAAATAACATGGAGGCTGTTCTCATCTCTGAGTAACATCCCTTGAGTGCTCTCACACATCAAGTCCATATGCTCAACACAGTTCTGGACTTAGTCGTTTCTCAATGACTAACTACTAAAATATTATCCTATCATCAGGTCTTAACAATAGCATAAATAAAAATAACACAGTATCGAACAAAATGGGAATCAACTTCCAAAAACAGTAATCAGCACAAGTTCATAGCTGAGGTTCGGGTACCTACACCCAACCTTGACAAAATTAGCTCCTATCCATAAGAATGGAGCTTACAAATAGCAAAAGAAAACTTAAAAATTACAGAATGAAAAGTGCTTAAAATTAAACTACAACACTAGTCTTAACAATCGGAAATCACAGTGCTGTACAGACATGCATAAGGCTCATCCGATGAACAGTAGTCTCATTACAGTACCATAACTTGAAAGAAATTAAAAACTAATAAATGTTCAGAAAATAACATAAAATCCAGGAAATCAGAACCGAAGAAGAAGAACCTCACTCACTCCTTTCTCCCTTTTTATAGGCTTCCTCCTCTGTATGTGCGGGCTCCTGCCTTTCACCTCAGCAAACATCACGCACTCCTTGCGCGTTACTCGTCAGTGCTCCCCAGCAGCTCCACACCTCACTCCCACGATCCAAAAAAATGCTTCAGCTTCCACTCACAACGTCTTCCACCTCACCCACTCAGCAAAGGGTTGTTGTTTTGGCGTTTTCTGTATAAGGAAAGAGTGGCTAGGGTTTGGTGATTCCACTTACAGCACCGATTGTGAGGGCTAAGGTTCTGTGGTTTAGACAAAGTATTGTGTGGCTTAGTGTATTGTTTGGTTAGGATTGATGAAGAAATGGAGATGGGTTGATGATGGTTAGGGTTCGCTTTTGGCTTTCTCTCATCTGATCCCTGTCAGCTTCTCTTCTTTCTTTCCTTTCATGTGGGCTTTAGCTTTTAGGTTTGGCCCAATTCTTTCTTCCCTTGCTTTCTTCATGTTTTGGATTTTTTTTTTTTTTTTTGATTTGGGTAGCAATTGGGCCTGAAAGATGAAATATTATAGCCCATTAGTAGTTAACCAGCAAAAGACCAAACAACACAAATTTGGGCTATTTTAATCACAAAACAAATCATTTTCTCTTCATTTGCCAATTAAATCATATGTTCTAAGTCTCACTTAAGAGACTTATCGCACGTATAGCAACATTAGATATGTCTTTAACTATATATATATATATATATATTAGCTCAGCAATCTCATCAGCTCTACATATCAAGACTAACCAATCACATAAGAGTTTGCCTGAATTTATGTTTGAGGGACATGTTACTTCTTTGGGTCTTAGGAGAATCCCAGACTTGCATTTGGCGAGTGAGAGGTATTGTGTTCATTATGCTTTTGGAGTAAGACAATGAAACAATGTAACTATTTTTTGAATTTTACAAATGAGGTATTATTCATTATTTTGTGCACACAATTTACAAACATTAAGGTTCAAATCAATTATAGAATATATTATCATTTGGATACGTTCATGCAGGACATGTGTAACAGCCCGTTGTACACCGTTATGTTATCATCACATACGATATGAAGCGCAGTCACAATCACAACAGTTAGTTAAAATACGGTAAAACTTTTTCTTTCTTTTTAAAACAACGTTTATGTTTAAACAAAGGTATTTATCAAAATTCAAAATTGTGATCATAACCGATCAGTGAATATTATTATTATCTGTGTAAAGGGTAATCAATGTAGACTTGCAACTTTAAGAAGCTGATCACAATATTGGAAGTTTATGATATTGAGTCAGGCATGCATGGCATATTGTGTCTGAAAGTGTCTGTGGATTGTTATGTTGGATTAATTGAATATTTCCTAGATTAAGTCTTTTACATTGCTGGGGACAGCAACGTTTAAATCTGGGAATGGTTTGATGTGCCTCTGGCAAGTGTGGTTTTTCTGTGTTAAAATTGATAAGAATTGAGTCATAAGAGAGCAATTTAAATACATATTTGCTAATTATATTGACTCTTTGTATGTCAATAATATTCACCTTTTAGTTGTACTTTTACAGGAAAAAGAAGTGAAAATTATAAAAAGTCTGTTAATGCAATTCTACACTGATGTAGCACACTACAAGTTCCAGAAGCATGGCGTTGGCCGGCACCACACTGGCGCGAACCCTCGCCAGTTTTATAACTTTGCAGCGAAGTCAATAAAGAGGCGCTAAGTAGCACCAAAGTGGCGCCACCTAGCGCCACAACAAAGAAGAAAATTGCACAGAACCTTGGCGCTGACTAGCGCCCAAGCATAAGGGAAATTAGCGCTGACTAGCACCCCAAAGCAAGAAGAGTGGCACCAAGTAGCGCCACTATGGCGCCTACTGGCACCATGTTACGAACTTTCAGTACCGACTTTTGCAATCAGGCAGTAGCGTGGCGCTGACTTGCTCCAAACCGACGCCAACTTGTGCCGGTTTGCGGGATGGATGTACCGTGTTTCTGAGGAGCATTTTTGGAAAAAAAGAACATATTATAAAAAGGAACATTTACTGAATTAGGGCACACATTCCATATTATAAAAAGGAACATTCAGATTTCTGGGAGAAAAAGAGGCAACCTTCAGAGCCAGCGTTCTTCGTGTTCTTCTTTTCGATTCTTCGGCTTCTTCTTCTCTTTTCTTTTATGTTTTTATTGAACAATGTATTTTCAGCCACCATGATGTTGATTGGCTGGATCTCTTTATTGTAGTCAGGGTCACGATCCATATGTGAACCCTTGATACAAAGGATTGGTTTATGTTTTTCGATTTATATAATTATTTTTATCTTTACTCTGTGCGAGTTTGATATTCCCTTTGTTAGAATTGATCGATCTGATAGTTGGGGATATTCTGACGATCAAAACCCTAGATAGAAATATTGGGGTTTTGATCTCGAAAGGGGGTAAGATAACAATCTGTATGCGTGCTAGGAATAGACGTGTATATGACTGCAGATGCTTAAATTATCGCGCCCATTGCTTGATCCCATGAGAAACATTACAAGGAATTGGGGTTCTTCATGGGATTAAAGGGTTAACCCTGCAAGGAATTGAGGGTTAACTATTAAATCTTTTTTTTAGATGATAATTTATCTGAGTGATTATATAGATAATTATTGTAAATCAATCCGGAGTAAAAAGCGGGGATCATTTGGTGAATGAACCCTTGCTGCAATGTTTCTTTAATATTTTACAAAAATCAATCTTTGTTCTTATTTTTATTATTCAAAATAAAAATTCAAAAATAAGTTTTTACTTTCAATTTCGATCAATTTGACAATATTTGTCACACAAATCCTATTTGAATCTTTTCCATTCTTTAAGAAAAAGTTTAATTGATATTAGATCTCAATCCCTGTGGAGACGAACTTTTCTTATCACTTTATTACTTGTGCGATCGGTATACTTGCCGGAGAGCATCACCTTCTCTAGTGAAAACCTATCGGATATACTCGGTCAATCGGTGGTCTAGGGCGACTTGAACCGTCAAACCTTTAGTGTATATCTAGACAATAGGAGTCACACAATTGCTTCTCTAGCATTGTTAGTCCTTTGTTGCGCCCATTTTGGCCGTGGGACACCTGCCTGGTTCTGCGAGTGTTGTTAGAGAATCGGCCTTTGAAAAATTCTAATAGAAGCGGCCCTCACTTCACACTCACATAGGTGATTTTTTGTGATGTAACTCACTATACATCATCTGAACACAACAGATTAAGAAATCATTAAAAGCCTAAGTGCTTACCCTCATAAATACTTTGTCTTGTCTTGGGAATAAGTATGAGTTTAAAAACTCCACAGTGTTTGGACAGTCGATCATCACTTAGTTGTCTCTTTGAACCTAGTTCATGGGATCTCCTCTTTTCTAGGTAGAGTTACCGCAATGCTCAACAATTGATAGGCCTTAAACCCATTCCTTTCGACAAATATTCAACCAACTCTCTAGGAATCCCTTTGGTTAACGGATCCGCTATGTTCTCTTTAGACTTAACATAATCAATTGTAATGATTCCGTTCGAGAGTAGGGAAATCTTTATTTGTTTTTTAGAGATTTCAAAGAAGAATTTTCGAATCCGAGTGAATCTAAGACACGATTAATTAGTTTACGGTATGGAAAAAACACATGTATATGTGATATTAGATACTAACTAGTTATATTTATTTATATATCTACGAATTAACTATCTACCTAAATATTCCTCGATAGTGCTGTAAATTGTGAATTGAATATTGAATTACTAAAGAGAGTAAATCAAGAAAAATAATGAAGAGTTCAAATAATGGTTCGAAAATTAAATGGAAAATAATAACATAATAAAAAAAATTGTAAAAACTACGTAGGTAGAAACAAAAAAGAAATATAAAAGTAATTGGGATAGTTCGATAAATATTCTTATTTTCCATTCGGAAGTCTTAATTATTTCGACTGCACCAATCTTAGTAATTGAATAATGAAGTCATAATTTGTTGGTTGATTATGTCTTACGATATCATGTCTACGACGTATGTGTCTCGACTTACCGTTATACATGATGTTCTTCGCCCTTCCAATAGCTTCTTGGCTATCACAATGTATGCATACTGATGGTACCGGTTTTGGCTAATTAGGAACATCCTCAATAAAATTATGAAGCCATTCGGCTTCTTCACCGGCCTTGTCTAAAGCAATAAATTCTGCTTCCATGGTTGACCTTGCGATGCAAGTCTGTTTGGACGATTTCCAAGACACAACACCTCCACCAAGGGTAAACACATATCCACTTGTGGATCTAGTGTCATTAGAGCCGGTGATCCAGTTTGCATCACAATACCCTTCTATAACTGCGGGGTATTTCTCGTAATACAAAGCATAATTTTGAGTATACTTCAATTATCCCAAAACTCTTACCATAGCTTTCCAATGATTTTCATTTGGATTACTAGTAAAGCGACTTAGCAGACTTACTGCATAAGCAATATCAGGTCCGGTGCATCAGGCTACCCAACACTTGAGCATATAGCTTTTGTGTTGTAGTTTTACCAGTGTTCTTTAATAAACTAAGATTACAATCTACAGGGTCCCTCACAAGGGTTATATTCAAACTTTTGAATTTCTCAAGAATCTTAGCTATATAGTGAGCCTGTGATAAAGCCAACCCTGCAGATGTTCTATGGATTTTAATACCTAGGATAACATCTGCTATCCCCATATCTTTCATATCAAACATATCAAACTTACTTTTCAGTAATTGTTTAGTAGCGTTAATCATTTGACTATTACTACCCATAATCAACATGTCGTCTACATAAAGACAGACAATGGCAAATCCTTTTCCTGTATTTCGAACATAGACACATTTGTCACACTCGTTAATTCGAAATCCATTTGATAACATAACATTGTCAAATTTCCCATGCCATTGCTTTGGAGCTTGCTTTAACCCGTAAAGGGATTTTATTAAGCGACAAACTTTCTGTTCTTGTCCTGGAACAACAAAACCTTCTGGTTGTTCTAAATATATCTCTTCTTCCAGGTCGCCATTTAATAAGGTTGTTTTAACATCCATTTGATGTACTTCTAATCCATTCAATGCAGCTACTACGATCAACATCCTAATGGATGTGGTCCTTGTAACCAGAGAATAAGTATCGAAATAATCGAGACCTTCACATTGCCTGTAGCCTTTAACCACAAGCCTTGCTTTATATTTATCAATAGTGCCATTCTCTTTCATTTTTCTTTTGAACACCCACTTACTCCCTAAAGGCTTATTGCCAGGAGGAAGATTTACCAATTCCCAAGTGTGGTTGGACAAGTTAGACTCTATCTCACTATTGATAGCCTCTTCCCATAATGGTCCTTCCGGAGACATTATAGCTTCCTTATAAGTCTGAGGCTCATTTTCTAATAAATACGTCATAAAATCAGGTCCAAAGGATGTGGCTGTCCTTTGCCTCTTGCTACGTCTAGGTTCATCTTCTATATCCTCTACAGGATCAGTATTAGTTGTAGCATCTCGAGGTATCACAACCTGATCATCATTGTTATCACTTGATATCTTATCATCATTATTACCACTTGATTCATGTATTTTCTTATACGGAAATACGTCTTCAAAGAAAGTAACTTCCCTTGACTCAAAAACCGTATTAGCATGTATATATGAAACATCATATTTATACACTAGAAACCGATAAGCACTACTATTAAGTGCATAATCGATGAATAAACAATCCATGGTTTTAGGTTTGATCTTCAACCTTTTAGGTTTAGGAACCACAACCTTAGCCAAGCACCCCCACACTCTAAAGTATTTCAGGGATGGCTTCTTACCTTTCCATATGTCATCTGGTATTTTTTTTTTGTCTTTTTGTGAGGCATTCTAATAATTATATAGTTAGCTGTCAACATGGCTTCCCCTCCCCCACAAATTCTGTGGTAAACCGGACGTAATCAACATGGCATTCATCATTTCTTTTAATGTCCGGTTTTTCCTTTCTGCAATCCCATTTGATTGCGGTGAATAAGGAGCTGTTGTCTGGTGTATAATACCAGACTCTATACAGAATTCCTCGAAGGGGCCATCATATTCTCCCCCACGATCGCTCCTTACCATTTTGATTTTCTTGTTGAGTTGATTCTCAACTTCACTTTTATATTGCTTAAAAGCAACAATTGCTTCATCTTTACTATTAAGTTAGTACACATAACTACATCTACTGCAGTCATCAATAAATGTAATAAAGTATTTCTTATTACCCTAGATGGTGTAGATTTCATGTCACATATATCAGTATGTATTAAATCTAACAACTCGGTTGATCTTTCAACTGATTTAAATGGTAATTTCAAAATTTTTGATTCAACACATACTTGGCACTTGTTATTTAAACATTCTAATTTAGGTAATAAATCTAAATGAATTAAATTCTTAATTGACCTTAAATTAACATGTCCTAATCTATCATGTCATAAATTAGAAGACTCAAGCAAGTAAACAGAAGTAGTAGTATTATTAATAATATCGGAATTGTTTACAGTCATCACATTCAGTTTGAAAAGGCCCTCACTAAGGTAGCCCTTTCCTACATACACATTTAGTCATCTCATTCTTAGTTTGACCGCCATGTGTGACCGGTCCGGCAAACAGGTACAACCGGTTCGGTTCAAGATTGCTCAAAAAATTGGCGGGTTGCAACGTTTGGAGGGAACCGAGCCGAGTCGAGCCGGCCGGACGGCGGCGGCAGCGGCGGCGACGCGTGGTGGAGGACCAAAGCCCACCTATCTCCTCCCCCTACATAAAATATGTAGTAACCCAAGGGCCAATTTAAGAGAGGGAGGTGGGAGCTTATATACTCTCCCACTTCTTACTAATTGTCCAATGTGGGACTTGTTAAAAACCCACACACCTCTTCATCTTCCATTTTCTCTTTTCTCTTTAACTCATTTCTTATTCATAACCAATGGATTATTGTACATTAATTCCAACAATAATTTATCTTTTACTGCATGTAGTTAGCCTACAGAATTAAATTATATGTTTCCCTTCAAAGTTTGACATCCAGTCTCTGTTCAGTTAAAAGTGTTTAACAAAATACAGATCCACCTAGCAAAGCATGCTGTTTACAACTAGGGGAGACAATGCTAGCATACACATGCTTTATCTCTACTACCAATGAAAAGAACTGTCAAGCAATTTTCCATCTTCATATTTTGGCACTAAAATTTCAAATAACCCCGATCCTTTAATTTTATTAGTTTTCAAGGAAATAATACTCGAATGATAAAATCTATGAATTCCTTATTTACTTTCCTTATTGTTTAAGCATTTTCTACACTCTTGTTATTATTATTTATTTCTTATTTAAATTTTTTCTGTCTCTGTCATTATTATTATTGTTGTTACTTTATAAATTCTTTCTTGATGTACACGTGACGTACGTGTGTGTATGTGTTTTTTTCCTAGTTAAAAAAGAAAAATACTGGCACACACATGTAGAACTAGATATTAAAAATGCATTTCATATTGATTATATAAACAAATATGACTGCCAAGTATGTTTTGACTTTTTTAAGAACATGCTTTTATTTATTGTCCATCCATTTTGTTGTTTCAACTTTTATATTTTATTAAAGAAGTGTTTCCTCTAGGGGCAGAGAAAAGGGGGATCTATAAGTTGCACCTTCTATCTAATGCTTTGATATGGTGATGTAAGACTATTTGTGTTATTTAAAATGACATAAGATGTTTGGTTGTTGTTTACTATCATAGAATTTAATGCCCTATAGTCAATGCACATTCTCCATGTGTTATCATGTTTCTTAACCAACAATACTGTAGAAGAAAAGGCACTGTCTTTGCTGAATCCAGCCATTAGATAGCAGTTCCTCAATTTTCTTTTCTATTTCGGTTTTGTGGTGATAAGGATACCTGTAAGGCTTCACCTTAACAGGCTTTGATTCATCCACCAATTGGATAACATGAGCTCTATCCCAAAAAGGAGGCAAGGACTTTGGGATCTCAAAGACATGTTGACAACTAATCAATGTCTTCCAAACCAAAACAGGAATTTTTTCTTGCAACAATTGAAGATCAGAAAATAACTTGTTAGCAGTGTTGTCCAACTCCTGAGCTGGGAGTGAATTACATGCAGCCACTGTATAATGTAAGCCACCTTCAGCAGAATTAGCTTTGCTGGAACCAGAATTGGATTTCAAACCTTTTAACACGATCAATTCATTTCTCCAAGTAAATTCCATTGACTACTCAGCATAGTTGTGAGTAACTCGGCCCAAAGTAATCAGCCATTTCATACCCAAAACTATATTCAAATCAAATAAATCCACTACAAACAGATCAGCCTCAAAACAATGGCCCTGCACCCTCAGCTTCACTTGGGGACGTTTTTTGTCACAACTTAAAAATTCCCCATTACCCATAAACAACCTCATCCTGGTGGATTTAATCATTGGCAAGTGCAGCTCCTCTGCCAAATTTCTGCGAATGAAACAGTGGGAACTACCAGAATCCACTAATACTTGCACTTCCTTATTGCCAACCATAGCTAACAATGTTAACGAACGAGCATCAACCTTCCCAGAGAGAGAATGTAAAGCAGCATCCAATCTACTCCCTTGATTATCCTCCACTTGCCATATAATTTCCTCCTCCAACTCAGCTTCAGATTCATCCTCATCAACTATCAATAGCAGCATTTTTGCTTTACAGCGGTGCTTGGAGTGCCATTTCTCATCACATGTGTAGCATAAACCCAAATCCCTCCTCTTTTGCAACGCTTCAGAAGACAATTTCTTAACTGGTAAATTATTGACATCTGGTAATGCAAGAGGCTTATCTACGGACTTCTCTGTTATGCTCCCTGTATAAGGCTCGGAAAAAATTTCTTCGGTTGATTTGACAATGATGAACGTAACTCACCATGGTCGCTGTCATAAGCTATTGCTAATTGCATAGCTTGATGAAGCGAAGTTGGCCAACGAAGTTGTACCGCTCCTTGAATATCCGGTTGTAATCCAGCCACAAAGAAAGTCATTAATAATTCATCACTTACATTGGAAACCAGATTCATCAGTCGTTGAAACTCTGCCATGTAATCAGCTAATGAACCTTTCTGCAGCAGCTTGGCTAAAACTCCATGAACATCTTTGTACGTTGATGGTCCAAAACGTTCACGAACTGCACGCACAAATTCCTCCCAAGAGTTGACAGTTCCACCATTGAAGATCCATTGGAACCAATCGGCAGCCACACCATCCATTCGTAAATCCGCAAGTTCCACTTTCATCGATGAAGGTACTTGCTGGATCTTGAAAAATAATTCAGCCTTGAAGATCCAAGAATTTGGTTCCTCACCATCAAATTTAGTTATCTCTGGTTTCACAAATTTCAGAACATGCCTTGGATCATCTGCGTTCCGAGGTGCATGCTGAACAACACGATGTTGTGAAAGGGAATTCGTTGCATTAGTACTCTCAGAAGAAGATTTGGAAATCTGAGATAGAATTTCCCAAAACTGCTCTGCAATTCTTGAAACATAGCCACCATGGAAATCAACAGGTGCTCAATCCGTTGATTGTTCCGCTCACAATATTGCAGAAACTCATCGGCAAGTTCTTGCATCTTCATCCTTCTGTGCATGCAAGACGATGGTTATTGAATCCACAACAATGAAAGCACCAATGATACGGTGTAGTTACCGTATCGGAGAGAGAAACAAGCAACTGAATCAAGACAATTGTTTTTCTGTATTATTCAATGAATGACATCTGTTACAAGTTGTGCTATATATGTGTTTCAACCAACTAATGCCACGTAAGCTAACTAACCACGTGGAAGACTCCACTAACCGACTCAACCGTCTCTATAGAGTCCTATACAAGTGATGTATTTCTACTGAACGTAATCAATTGCCCAAGATGGACAACTCTTAATCCTAGCCCTTCTTCCTTCTACAACTGGTAACTCCTTGTCCCTATCACCTTTGTACCTGTTTTGTTTTGGATATATACTTATATTCTGTTTCTTTACTATAATTATAGATTTTGTCACAGCAAGTATCTCCAATTATGTGCTGTGTGTTAGTTTTAGAAATTTTTTGTGGCATATTTATGCAGTTCAATGTAACCTACTTTTAAGTGCATACAGCATCCTCTACTAAGTTCATGTTTTTTTGTCTTTCTTGGCCTTTTGCATTTTTAATTTGATTTCAAATGAAGTTATTGCTTACAATTATATATATCAAAACTGATGTTTTACAAAAATGCTGATCATAGTAGGCTGGAGTTGGTCTGTTGATATTAAATGTTCATAGAGGGTAGCGTGCTTCTTCTGTTCTTGAAACAATCAGCAATATTTGTGGATGCCAGGTTTCCTCAATATATGACAAGTTTATTATTTTAGCTACCAAATCTTAATAACTCTGTTATTTTATCTTTGAAAGTTATATCTTTATAGTGCATACTCCTTAAACATGTTTACATTGGACATATATTTTATATAAATATGTCATCTAACTTCAAATAACTATAGCCAATCATCTGTAAATATGTACTAAGTGATTTTTTTTAGGGGTAGATTTATTTTATCTAAAACTATTTGTCTCATGTATAATATTATGTGTCAGTTGGTTTAATTAATAAAAAAATGGCATTATGGTAATTGACGGTTTAAGGGAGTTAAGGGAGTTATTTAAGACTTTGTAACTGGTGACATGGTTCAGTTACGTTAAAGAAACTGGAGGTTCTCTGATAATAGTTCTCTTCAGAATTTCTCTCCAGCATTGTCTGCCAATCGTAGTTGTATCCAATTTTTGTCAAAGAAGATACAAGAACAGTGAAGGATTAAGACTCATAGAAAGAATTATACTGTAAAAGATATTGTGCACTTATGGAGAAAGGTATGTTTATATGAAACTCATGAATTCTAAAGATCCTGTGTCATATTCTTGGTATGATTGTTGTTGAACATGAATTATTGATGAAATTAAGATGAACATGAATCACTGATTAATGCTTACATATGGTATCAGAGCATGTGTTTAAAATTTTTTGTTTTTCCATAAATAATCATGAATGAATTCTTAATTCATGAAAAGTTAGGTTTTAAAAATTCACGATATTTCTTGTTGAATTGGATGAGAGTTCGATTGAATTATTGGATAAAAGTTCGAATTTTGTGTCCATAACAAAGCATTTGAAATTTCAACCTGTAACGCCCTCCCTTGTATGCATCCAAGAGAGTCGTTTGCTAAGCGGAATTAGAGTCTTTAACGTCATTTTAGCTACTGTAAAATCATTTTGGTGTTTCTAATCAAAACTTATAGTTGAAATCGGTTTTTTTCTAAAACTCAGAGTGTGTTTTCAAAATTGTCTTAAGTTGCTGAAAATATTATTTCCTAGGCAAACCGTACTGTCTTTAGAAATTCGTATAAAATCAGTTCTGATGATTTAAAAAAAAAATATATTCCTTATGATCTAGAAAGAGCACGTCTGGGGCTTCGCGTGCATATAAAATAATAGTAAATCGGAGTTCGTTTGCCCCTTGAAACATAACCCGCAAGGTGCTCGTAAAACTGTTTAAAAAAATCAGCACTTAATAGAACGTTCAAAAATCTATTTCGCAAAACGTTTCCAGATTATTCGCAAAACAGCCGCTATTCATAAAAGACTTAAACAGAATTAAAATAATAGTTTCTACAGTCATCCAAGTGCTCGACATATAAAAACAATACAGTCATCCAGCAATTAAACAGCAACAACAAAAGTTCAATCAGCAGTAATTAACAGCATGCATCCATATAATCACGCCATCAAATGCTCTTTCGTCCTCCTACCATTTTATAAAAAAAGCAGCACCAAAGGGGTGAGAATAATCCCAGTAGTGTGGCAACAAAACCAATAATGCAACAGTATTAAACTAGGCACAAAATTATAAACAGTCACTTCAACAAATCATTTTTCCTTTTCCTTTTTCATTTTCATCATATAATAGTGCGTATATAATGCCTTCCTTTTGCGCTCATAGCATCGTCGTGCGCGCAATACACAGTAGAGATCCCATAATTCGGCACTCTCAAAGGTGGATTCCAACTGTGGCCTATGCGGACGGATGCCAAGTGTCCCATACCCTGGTATCGGAGGGATGCCTATATGATGCGTGCTCAAACACATAGTCCTGTATATAACTATTCTAAATTTCAAGGCTAACATGAATTTGGTACATGCATGCCATGCTATGCTGTCACACACAAAACAGAAAAATAGATGCGGTATGATGTAAGATGCATGTTTATATCATCCTTTTCATATACGTTATGCTGCCACATAACAACTTTACCTCATAGTCATATTACCATCAAGGCATTTTCATGGCAGAATACTTTCATCATACAGAGCATAATAATTTTATGGACTATGGAGCATCATGTTACAACTTCATACACTAGTCAATAGTCACATTAGGTAATACCACCTAACACTTACCTCGTGTGCCACAAATATTACCAAACAACAGCAATAATCAGTCCCACTCAAGGGTTATGCGCACCTAATCAAAATATTACAAGTCAGAATTACATACCACAATTTTTTTTCCTATGTTATATGACGTTTTATACCCCTAGGCCCTTGATTCACAACCGGTTTTCAAGGTTATTTCACTAAACCAATTTCTGACTTTTTGTTAATTTATTAGCTCATTAACAACGATGAAATCAAACCTTCCAACACCCACGGTTCGGTTTCTAATCAAAGAAATATGCTCATGGTATTTTATTTTTTATTTTTTATTTTTATAACAACTCCCCTATGTCATGTGTGCGCTAGAGTGTTGCCTAAAGCATGTTGTCAATTCAATTTAATATACACAGGGTTAGGGGTACGATACCACCCCACCAAGATGTTAGCATATGGGTGTCCTAGAGACAATCTTTTGATTAAATAAAGGACACTAGATGTAGAACTTTATTTGTCGCAAATAAATGTAAGCACTATTTATTCAATTTCATATTGTGTCTCGATATTACTGTTAATATTATATGAATGAACTGGATAAACCCCTTGGAATAGAACAGGTATCTCTTGAGTATCTGTGATGAGATCACGATCATGAGGATTCAAGGATATTGCATGTCTATTCCTAATTATATGTTCCTAGTCTAGAGACACTGAGTTTGGGGATCAGTGATCTCGAGTAAAGACTAGTACGACTTATCTACTTGTATATGGATACAAGGTAAAGACCTCATGAGCTGCAGATATGGAGATATCTTAGCTAAAGTCGTGGGTGGACCTATAAGAGTATAGCTCGCACTGAACAGACCCAAAAAGAGACTCTATGAGGAAATCTCACAGATAGTGTCATTAGAGTAATCTCTTTATGTTTGGGTGTGTCTTTCCTTAGACCAGAAGTTATTACCTAGACTGTGTTCTTGAAGGCATGTTTTGATTGTATACCTCGTCTGCCTGAAACATGGAGACTCATAGGTATACTGTTGGGCGTGTCCTTAAAGGGCACAGGGCTAGGGTAATAAGCTGAAGGAATTCGTCAAATCTCTGTGAGAGATTAGGTTATCTGTAAACTGGAGAAATCGGGATGACATTTACAGGGACTCGGGAATCTATGCATAGTAAAAGAGATCATGAGATGATCTTCCTTTAGAGTCAGTAAATTGAAGATTCCCTATTTCGAATAAAGCTTACCCTAAACCGCAGGGGTTGATACATTTCCTTACCCTAGGTTAATGGGAAGATAACCGAGACGAAGGGAAATACATACGGTAACCAAATATGTGCAATAGGATGATGAAGTCATTAATCTGACTAGTTCTGGTGCAACAAAGCATTGCTAGTGCTCTGTGTTGTCATTAATTGGGTTGTGGGCTTGTTGGGCCCAAGCCCAGTTATGTCAGTAGCTAAGTTCGACCTAATGGGTCACACACTAACACCTTGTAGTTATGATGGACTAGCTTTAAAGGTATTGGGCCTAATAATGTTATTAGCCCAAGAAGCTGTTTGGAAGCCCACCTAAATGGGTGGGTGGTGCATGGAGTTTAGTAATGGGCTTGGATAGTCCAAGCCATTACTAATTAATTTAATTAGTTAAATTAATAATCAAATATTTGAATTTCGAATTTTGAATTTGAAATTTGAATTTTGAAATTTGAATTTAGAATTTGAATTTCGAAATTCGAATTTTGAATTTGAAATTTGAAATTTGAAATTTGAATTTTAAAATTTGAATTTGAATTTGAATTTTGAAATTCGAATTTTGAATTTGAAATTTGAAATTTTGAATTTTGAATTTTGAATTTGAATGTTTGAACGTTTGAATTCAAGTGTTTGAATTCGAATTTGAATTGGTTTTGAAAAGTTGTTTCATAACAAAAGGATAAGACAGGATCTTATTGGAGCATATTCCTTGGATGAAGAAGCATCTTTGGAGGCTCTCCCTAGGCTGTTTGGTGCGCCACTTTTAAGTGATAAGAGTGTTATCTTATCACTTAAAACAAACCTCCATTCAGATTTGGTGGTTGAGGGAATCAGTGGGTAAGTTGATTCAAATTTTGAATGCAACTGCTCAATGTATTTGGACCCTTTATAGGGCTGAATTATGCGCATGAAAACTATATACTATATGATAGTTTATGAATTTAAGTTTAAATTAATTTGAATTTAAATTCATGTGGATAAGATTGGAGGTTGTTGGCAAAGTTTGTTTTGCAACAGCTCCACCTTATCACACTGTTTCATGCGCAACTTTCAAAGAAATTTGAAAGTTTGTTTTTCATTTTGAATGAATGAATTCCCTCCTCCTCTCCAAAGGGTGCGCATAAATAGACATGTTCCTCACCTTAGGTTTCAATGGAAAAACCAAGCCAACTCTCCTCCTCTATGCACCATTCTGTAGGGTAGCTCAGTACACCTTTCCAAACAGGATACCTAGCCTCCACCCTCACCACTTGTGCGCATAGCAAGCCTCATTGTGGTGTTCATCTGGTGGCTTTCAAGAAAGAGTTCTTGCATCATAGACGAACGGTGGTGTGGATCACCATTAGAGGGTTTGAACCCTTCAAGCCTGACATCTCATCTCCCTGACTGATCAGGCCAAAACAAGGTAACATCATGCTGTCTTAAAGCATGAATCTATGAGTGCATGTATGTTCCGCAGTAAAATTTTTGTTTTACACCTTACATGCATCGGCCTTCAAAGGCCAGTTTACTTTCAAGTGGTATCAGAGCCCGGTTGCTTTACCATCGACGGGTGATGGTACCTTGTTTGTGAAAAGAGTCTTTCACGGTCAAAAATCTTTAAAGGGTTAAAGTTTAAATTCTGCATGTGGATTTTGAATCACAAATCCTTTAAAGTGTTAAAGTTTTTTGTTTTTATGAACATGAAAATTTGATTCTGTGTTCATAAAACATTATGCATCATGGTTTAGTTTCTTTTCTTTATGAAAGTTCTAAAAGGAACACCCTTTTTGAAAGGGTAGATTCGGCCATGGAGGGTACTAAGAGTACCTTGAATGATTTCTTATTTTTCTCCATGAATTGTGTCATGTTTATATGCATGAAATTTTGTGACAAATTTATCATATAGTTACCTATATGATTCGGCCATGTAGGGATATATGGCTACATGCATGGTTTAATTTTGTTTTCTTTAAGAAAGAATTAACAAAATTTGAATTGAAATTGTTTTTAAATTCGGCCAATGAGAAATTTAAGATTATGAATCTTGATGTTATTTTGATGTTTAAATGTTAAATGTCAAAATACATGTGAAAATGTTATGTGATAATATAATGTTTGTGTTTGCAAGTTTTGAACTTTTCAGGTACAAACAGGAAGGGGATGGTCATGGTGCCCGGATTTGAATTTTTTGAATTTTAAATTTATGTGTAATCGCGCATTTTAATTTACAAGTATATTTGTAATTTAAATTTTGTAATTTTGTTCCTCCAAAGTGTTATGGAGTTTCTTTAATTATTTGTAATTAGAGAAATAGGCTAGTGGCGTATAGACGACAAGCGGCCGTTGCTTAAAGAAGCAAAAAGGACAAAAGCGCGAGCACCATGGCTATCTCAATATAAACTGTTTATATGTATGTATGATTAGAACGTCTAGTATGCATAAATTGGGCAAATCGCGTTTGTATGGTTATTATGTTTGTCCAATAACGACTAGTGTATACCGATAGATGTTTGACATAGGTAACGACTAGCATGATAACTTACAATATGCGTTTGATGGGACCTAATTAACCCCAAGATAAAAGGAACCCTTAAAAGGAATAAATAATTAAGCATATGATTATCTCCCACCACCAATGCTACTCAAAACTCTTCTACGTAGTGGTGCTCCACAACTCAGTTGGGACCCACTATTTCGTTGGGCTAGAGTAGTGTTTGAAGTGTAAGACACTTAGGGTGCTGGTTTAATGCTTAACTAAGACATAAGTTGCAGGCACAGCCGGGCTTATGTGCTTAGGGTAATGGTGCTAGGTTGGTTGCATGAGATGCACCACTAAGTGACAAAGAGTTGTCAACCTAATGTTAAGAGAGGGTATGAGATACTGTTGATAAAGATCAACCCTTTATTTAAATTAATCTTGCGGTCTCAGACGGAGGTTAAAATAAATAATCGCACTCTTAATCCCACTAAGGTAAAATCTAAAGTAGATTAACCCTAAGTCAAAAGGAAGGGTCATTGACTTAGATAAAATAGTGGGAGGGGCAAATTATTTCAAGTCTTTAATAATTTGCTTTTAACTACATAACCGTATATTAACTAAAACTATCTTTACATCCTTTTCAGCTTATAGTATGACTAATCCACTGTCACTGCGTTCAATACTCGATACGAATAAACTGACCGGTTCGAATTTTATGGACTGGTATCGGAACCTAAGAATAGTTCTAAGGGCCGAAAAGATTGCCTACGTTTTAGATGCTGTAATACCCGTAGCTCCACGGGAAGGGGAAGAAGGGTTTGCGGAATTTGATTTCGTAACCCACCAACAACACTTGGATGACAATGTGATGGCAGTATGCATCATGTTGGCATCCATGTCGCCTGAACTGCAAAAGCAGCATGAGCATATGGATGCTCCCTCTATTATCGTACATCTCAAGGAGTTGTATGATATTAAAGGCAGGCATGAGAGGTATGAGGCCTCAAGAGAACTGTTCTCTTGTAGGATGACTGAGAGCATGTCTGTTGGCAGCCATGTTCTCAAGATGATCGGGCTGATTGAGAAGCTAGGAAACCTAGGCTTCATCATGGATGCCGAGCTAAGTAATGACTTAGTCCTCACCTCACTTCCACCTTCCTTCAGTCAATTCATCATGAATTACAATATGCATGGGATGCAAGTGAGCTTGCCTGAGTTGTTAAGCATGTTAACAACAGCTGAAGTGTCTATCAAGAAGGATAGGACACAGGCTCTTTTGATTGGTGGGCCTAGCAAGGCCAAGGGAAAGGGTAAGGAGCCTGCAAAAGGTGACCCCCTTAAGCCCAAAGGAAAATCCAAGAAGAAGAAGGGCAAGAAGAAGGGTAAGAAGGCACCTAAAGACAAGGGTGATGCTGAGTGCTTCCATTGTGGCAAGAAAGGCCACTGGAAGAGGAATTGTCCAGACTACCTGAACAATGTGAAGGACAAGAAGCATGGTGATGCTTCTGCCTCAGGTATTTTCATGATTGAGATAAATTATTCTTATGCTAATCCATCCTCATGGGTATTAGATACCGGATGTGGTTCTCATATCTGCAATATGTTGCAGGTACTTAGGAGCCCAAGGAGATTGGATAGAAACGAGGTGGATCTCCGCGTTGGTAATGGAGCAAGAGTTGCTGCTCATTCAGTTGGAGATGCTGACCTTATTTTGCCTACGGGCCTTTTACTGCATTTGAATAATTGTCTTTATGTTCCGCAAATTTCTAGAAACATTATTTCAATTTCTTGTTTAGAACAAGATGGATATACTTTCAGTATTAGGAATGGTACTTTTTCTATCATTTTGAATGATATGGTTTACGGTACTGCTTCTTTAATAAATGGATTGTATGTGTTGGAAATGGGAAATGAAGTGCTCAATATAGATGTGAAACGACCTAGGACGGATAATCAATCTTATCTATGGCACTGTAGACTAGGGCACATAAATGAAACAAGATTGTCTAGGATGCATGAGATGGATACCTGGACTCCATGGATTTGGAATCCTATGGACAGTGTGAATCTTGTCTAGCTGGGAAAATGATTCAACAAAAGCCCAAAGGGCTTGAGAGTCATAGGGCTAGTGAGTTATTAGAACTCATTCATACTGATGTATGTGGCCCAATGTCTATTGAGGCTAGAGGTGGATATTCTTATTTCATTACCTTTACAGATGACAAATCAAGATTTGGGTATATATACCTAATGAGATATAAATCTGAAGCTTTTGAAAAGTTCAAAGAGTTTAGGAATGAGGTGGAGAAACAGCGTGGCAAGATGATTAAGACATTACGATCAGATCGTGGTGGTGAATATTTGAGCCACGAGTTTCAGGGTTATCTGAGAGAAAATGGAATTCTCTCACAATTTACCGCTCCTTACACACCACACCAAAACGGTGTCTCCGAAAGGAGAAACAGGACCTTGTTAGACATGGTTAGGTCTATGATGAGTGAGACTCAACTTCCAAAATCGTTTTGGGGATATGCCTTAGACACAGCGGCATACCTTCTAAATAGGGTACCGTCTAAATCTGTTCAGACCACACCATATGAGATATGGAGTGGTAAGAGACCCACCCTGAGTTACCTCAGGGTATGGGGATCGCCAGCTTATGTCAAAGCGTTGACATCAGACAAACTTAGTGCTAAGAGTACTAAATGTCTATTTGTGGGGTATCCTAAAGGTACTAAGGGATACTACTTCTACTCCATGGAAGAACACAAAGTGTTTGTTTCAAAGAATGCTGAGTTCCTTGAGAAGGATTTGATCTCTCAAGGAGGCAGTGGGAGTAAGATTGATCTTGAAGAAGTGCAAGATCCACAAGAACAGATTGAGGAACCCGAGTCTGCTCCGCAGGCGACGTTCTCCAATGGAGAAGTAAACACACAACTCCGTAGATCTACGAGGGTCATCCATCCACCTGAAAGGTACGGGTTTGTGATTGAGAATCAGCAAACTGTTGAGGATGATGAACCAAGTAACTACGAGGAGGCGGTCAAAGATGTTGACTCCTCAAAATGGCTTGAAGCCATGGAATCTGAAATGGATTCGATGTATCAGAACAAGGTATGGACCTTGGTTCCTAAACCGCAAGGAATAGTTCCTATCGGTAATAAATGGGTCTTTAAAAGAAAGACTGATGCAGATGGCAACGTTCAGACCTACAAAGCTAGGTTGGTGGCGAAAGGGTATCGTCAAAGACAAGGAGTTGACTATGATGAAACTTTTTCACCAGTTGCCATGATCAAATCTATTAGGATCATGCTTGCAATAGCAGCATACCACGACTATGAAATTTGGCAAATGGATGT
Source organism: Gastrolobium villosum (assembly GCA_032173675.1). Lineage (NCBI taxonomy): Eukaryota > Viridiplantae > Streptophyta > Magnoliopsida > Fabales > Fabaceae > Gastrolobium > Gastrolobium villosum. The sequence continues at coordinate 100,940 of JAVKPL010015578.1, read as the reverse complement.
CAAGACCGCCTTCTTGAATGGGTTCTTGAAGGAGGAAGTGTACATGACACAACCTGAAGGCTTTGAAAACAAAGATCAGGAGCATATGGTATGCAAACTACAAAGGTCAATATATGGGCTAAAGCAAGCATCTAGGAGTTGGAATATACGTTTTGATGAAGTCGTTAAGAGTAACGGTTTTATCAAGAACGAGGATGAACCTTGTGTTTACAGAAAGGTTAGTGGGAGTAATGTCGTCTTCCTAGTGCTCTATGTAGATGACATATTGCTAATAGGAAATGACATCCCCACATTAAAAATAACGAAAGAGTGGCTTTCAGAAAACTTTACCATGAAGGATTTGGGAGAGGCAGCCTTTATACTCGGTATAAAGATCTATAGAGATAGATCCAAGAGGCTGCTGGGTTTATCTCAATCCACGTACGTTGACAAGATGCTAAAGAGGTTTAGCATGGAAGGGTCGAAAAGGGGTTTTCTTCCTGTCAGTCATGGGGTACACCTATCAAGGGCTATGTGTCCTAAGTCACAGCCTGAGAAGGATCGCATGAGTGGAATTCCATACGCTTCGGCTATTGGATCCATCATGTATGCCATGATATGTACGAGACCAGATGTCTCATATGCTTTAAGCATTACGAGCAGATACCAGTCAGACCCTGGAGAGGGTCACTGGACGGCAGTCAAAACCATCCTTAAATACTTAAGAAGAACTAAGGATGCGTTTCTGGTCTATGGTGGGGTTAATGAGTTAACAGTGAAAGGGTTCACTGATGCCAGCTTTCAGAGTGACAAAGATGACTGCAAGTCACAGTCAGGATTCGTATTCACCTTAAATGGTGGGGCAGTGTCTTGGAAAAGTTCCAAGCAGGAGACAACAGCAGACTCAACGACAGAGGCTGAATACATAGCTGCTTCAGAAGCAGCTAAGGAGGCAGTGTGGATCAAGAAGTTCATAAATGAACTAAGGGTGGTTCCAAGCGTGGATGAGCCCATACAGTTGCTTTGCGACAACACTGGAGCCATCGCGCAGTCAAAGGAACCTAGGTCTCATCAAAGATCTTAACACGTGCTCTGCAGATATCATTTGATTAGAGAAATCATTGATAGGAATGATGTAAAAATGGATTATGTTCCCACAGACGATAACCTGGCCGATTCTCTGACAAAGGCTGTTTCTCAGAGAAAACATGATAGTCATTATGAGGCTTTGGGCATACGACTTAGGTCTGATTGGCTCTAGGCCAAGTGGGAGCTTGTTAGCATATGGGTGTCCTAGAGACAATCTTTTGATTAAATAAAGGACACTAGATGTAGAACTTTATTTGTCGCAAATAAATGTAAGCACTATTTATTCAATTTCATATTGTGTCTCGATATTACTGTTAATATTATATGAATGAACTGGATAAACCCCTTGGAATAGAACAGGTATCTCTTGAGTATCTGTGATGAGATCACGATCATGAGGATTCAAGGATATTGCATGTCTATTCCTAATTATATGTTCCTAGTCTAGAGACACTGAGTTTGGGGATCAGTGATCTCGAGTAAAGACTAGTACGACTTATCTACTTGTATATGGATACAAGGTAAAGACCTCATGAGCTGCAGATATGGAGATATCTTAGCTAAAGTCGTGGGTGGACCTATAAGAGTATAGCTCGCACTGAACAGACCCAAAAAGAGACTCTATGAGGAAATCTCACAGATAGTGTCATTAGAGTAATCTTTTTATGTTTGGGTGTGTCTATCCTTAGACCAGAAGTTATTACCTAGACTGTGTTCTTGAAGGCATGTTTTGATTGTATACCTCGTCTGCCTGAAACATGGAGACTCATAGGTATACTGTTGGGCGTGTCCTTAAAGGGCACAGGGCTAGGGTAATAAGCTGAAGGAATTCGTCAAATCTCTGTGAGAGATTAGGTTATCTGTAAACTGGAGAAATCGGGATGACATTTACAGGGACTCGGGAATCTATGCATAGTAAAAGAGATCATGAGATGATCTGCCTTTAGAGTCAGTAAATTAAAGATTCCCTATTTCGAATAAAGCTTACCCTAAACCGCAGGGGTTGATACATTTCCTTACCCTAGGTTAATGGGAAGATAACCGAGACGAAGGGAAATACATACGGTAACCAAATATGTGCAATAGGATGATCAAGTCATTAATCTGACTAGTTCTGGGGCAACAAAGCATTGCTAGTGCTCTGTGTTGTCATTAATTGGGTTGTGGGCTTGTTGGGCCCAAGCCCAGTTATGTCAGTAGCTAAGTTGGACCTAATGGGTCACACACTAACACCTTGTAGTTATGATGGACTAGCTTTAAAGGTATTGGGCCTAATAATGTTATTAGCCCAAGAAGCTGTTTGGAAGCCCACCTAAATAGGTGGGTGGTGCATGGAGTTTAGTAATGGGCTTGGATAGTCCAAGCCATTACTAATTAATTTAATTAGTTAAATTAATAATCAAATATTTGAATTTCTAATTTTGAATTTGAAATTTGAATTTTGAAATTTGAATTTAGAATTTTGAATTTTGAATTTGAAATTTGAAATTTGAAATTTGAATTTTAAAATTTGAATTTGAATTTCAATTTTGAAATTCGAATTTTGAATTTGAAATTTGAAATTTTGAATTTTGAATTTTGAATTTGAATGTTTGAACGTTTGAATTCAAGTGTTTGAATTCGAATTTGAATTGGTTTTGAAAAGTTGTTTCATAACAAAAGGATAAGACAGGATCTTATTGGAGCATATTCCTTGGATGAAGAAGCATCTTTGGAGGCTCTCCCTAGGCTGTTTGGTGCGCCACTTTTAAGTGATAAGAGTGTTATCTTATCACTTAAAACAAACCTTCCTTCAGATTTGGTGGTTGAGGGAATCAGTGGGTAAGTTGATTCAAATTTTGAATGCAACTGCTCAATGTATTTGGACCCTTTATAAGGCTGAATTATGCGCATGAAAACTATATACTATATGATAGTTTATGAATTTAAGTTTAAATTAATTTGAATTTAAATTCATGTGGATAAGATTGGAGGTTGTTGGCAAAGTTTGTTTTGCAACAGCTCCACCTTATCACACTGTTTCATGCGCAACTTTCAAAGAAATTTGAAAGTTTGTTTTTCATTTTGAATGAATGAATTCCCTCCTCCTCTCAAAAGGGTGCGCATAAATAGACATGTTCCTCACCTTAGGTTTCAATGGAAAAACCAAGCCAACTCTCCTCCTCTATGCACCATTCTGTAGGGTAGCTCAGTACACCTTTCCAAATAGGATACCTAGCCTCCACCCTCACCACTTGTGCGCATAGCAAGCCTCATTGTGGTGTTCATCTGGTGGCTTTCAAGAAAGAGTTCTTGCATCATAGACGAACGGTGGTGTGGATCACCATTAGAGGGTTTGAACCCTTCAAGCCTGACATCTCATCTCCCTGACTGATCAGGCCAAAACAAGGTAACATCATGCTGTCTTAAAGCATGAATCTATGAGTGCATGTATGTTCCGCAGTAAAATTTTTGTTTTACACCTTACATGCATCGGCCTTCAAAGGCCAGTTTACTTTCACAAAACAGTCCAATATTCTCACCAAAGATCTATTTATATACCCAGAAATCTGGTTGGCTTGCATGCATTAGGTTCATGACTTTTATTCATATATTCCACTTCCTTAAGAATTATGTGCACCTAAATACAAGTGTCGCAATTCAGAATATGTTTCCTGTTACCACTATAATTTATCAACTAGTTTTTCCATGCTTCTAACCCTCATTCTTTGATCGGATTTCATAGTCTCCAACTAGATGAACTTTCTGACTTAAGCTAGTACACCAATATGATACAATGAAAAATTCAAGCTCCTTTATACATGTAGGTTCAGTTCAGGCAGAGTCTAGGTGTTCCTAATTTATGTTCATCACATAATCATCTTCGCCACATATATACAAGTGTGGTTTCCTTTAACATGTTGATTATTCAATTTAAAAGATATGCAGGGTCAAACAAATTGCTTCTAATTACGTGGACAGTCCTGAACTCAGATGAATCATTGTAACATCCCGCATAATTAGTAGAATACATAAGCACTATATGTTATAAATGTATGTGTAGATTTCGGATTTATGGTTTATGTGTGATGGTTTGCGCATTGGTTGACCTTTATCCTTGGATAAGACTAAGGTAAGTATTTAAATTAAAATCATAGGAGGGTGCTTATGTAGGCATGTGAAATTAATTTAATCATATGAGTAATGTGAGTGTGTGTCATAGGACCTTAGTGTTCATTGGACTTTGGAAGTGGGCTAGTGTGTGTGTGTGTGGACTTGTCACCTTTGGACTTATGTGATTGGATTCTTTGTGTGTATGGCCAATGGCCCAAGGATGGCTTTTGGACCTACCTTGATTCAGCCCAAAGTTGTGACCATCCTTATTTTCCCCTAAGCCTTGTCCAACAAGGATGTCTTGTGTACCAAGGAACCTTCACATGGCAACCTTTTTGCTACCCTTTCATGCGGACAAAAGAGAGTGATTAGGACTTAGAAATCTGCCATTTTCCCTTGCTAAACCGCCACCTCATACTTAGTTTAAGCACCTTTGACTTCAACTTCATTGCATGGAAGACACTTGTACCATTTAGCATGATTTTGGGCTGCATACACCTCATTTAGGCGCACATGTAGAGAGTCTTGGTGCAGATTTTTTTTTATGACACAAATATGACTTGAGTGTTGACCAAGAGAACCACCTTACACCTTCCATCATGAGGCTGAATTGTGCAGATTTTTGCATGCTTTAGGCAGTCCATCATGAGCCAAATCTTCCCCCTTTCTTCCACATGCAACCAAAGAAGGATTTTGGGGCTGCACCTCCCTCATCATTGCGCACAAGGACTGCATCAATGCAGATTTTTGGGCTGCCACATTGTTGTCTTGCATGTTGACTTAGTAAACCTCCTTGCATGTGCATAGAGTACTTTAGAAGCAACCTTGTGTGCAGCCCCACTCCTTCAAGCAACCAGAATTTGCATGATGTTTAATCATTGCAGCCTTCCCCTCACTTCTCCTTAAGTATGCGCACACTAGAGAGCCTCCTCACCTTACACAAGTGCAGCCAAGTCCTTCCTCATCCCCTCACTCTCCTAGCCGAACCTACAAGCCTCTTGGAGAAGGAAAAACCTTGGTCACTTACCTTCCCTCACCTCTCAAAACCGTGACTCAAGAACACCAAGCAAGTGTAAGTCTTCCTCCTCACTTTCACCTCACTGTTCAGTCTTGATTCCTCAACCTTGAAGCTGTCCAAGATTGTTTCTCCTCACCTTTTTGCGCATAGAACATCCTAGGAAGTGAGGACTAGTTGTGAAGTAGAGCTAGAAAGGGTGTGGTGAAGTGTGTGCTACAAGAGGTAAGCCTTGAACTTAGACCTTTTTCATAGTGTGTAATCATATGTGTGCTTGAATGTCTCCTTGAATATGTTTTGCTTTGGATTCTTGATTGAGCGTGGTTAAAGTATAAGTATGGAGCCATTTTATGATGACTTGTATGCATGAGTTGTAGAGTGAAAGTCTCATGGTTATGCTTAAGATAATATGCCACTGTTTTGTATGCAAATGCCACTGTTTCCCTATGAATGTGCCACTGTTTTGAGGGTAAAATGCCCACTGTTTCGGTTCCTCAAGATCACCATTTTCATGCCACTGTTTCTGCACATTATATGCCACTATTTCTGCACATTATATGCCACTGTTTCTGCACATTATATGCCACTGTTTCTGCACATTATATGCCACTGTTTCTGCACATTATATGCCACTGTTTCTGCACATATATGCCACTGTTTCTGCACATTATATGCCACTGTTTCTGCACATTATGTGCCACTGTTTCTGCATAAAAACACTCACTGTTTTAGTCATCGTAAGCCACTGTATCTGCATAAAAACACTCACTGTTTTAGTCCATAATATGCCACTGTTTTATGCATAAAATGCCACTGTTTTAGTCCATAATATGCCACTGTTTTATGCATAAAATGCCACTGTTTTAGTCCATACTATGCCACTGTTTCAATGTCCAAAAACCAAGATTTATGCCACTGTTTTGAAGTCCAAAGTGCCACTGTTTCTGTTTTAAAACGTTCACTGTTTCTGCTGTATGTTTACGGTTTTCCTGCTGTAAAACGTCACTGTTTCTGTCCACTGTTTTAAGGAAAATACCACTGTTTTCTGTTCACTATTTTAAAAGAACAACTCACTGTTTCTGCTCACTGTTTTAAGCACAAACGTCACTGTTTTGCTGCTGTAAACACTGCTGTATGCTCACTGTTTTCCACTGTAAAACACTGCTGTATGCTCACTGTTTTGCTGCTGTAAGACACTGCTGTATGCTCACTGTTTCTGCTGTAAATAGCCACTGTAAATAATTGGTTGTAATTGATTTAGGTGCGCTTAAGAAGTGAGATACTTCGCTGCTGTTTGGTAATATTTAAGGCACGCAAAGGTAAGTGTCAGGCGATATTGCCTAATGTGACTATTGACTACTGGTATAAAATTGTGACATGATGCTCCATATGCCGTAAAAATATTATGTTCCATTATGATAAAAGGAAACTGCCAAAAATGTGCCGTGATGGCTATATGATTATGAGATAAAGACGTTATGTGGCAGCATAACGCATATGAAAGGTATATAAGCATGCACCTTACATCATACCGCATTTTGTACGTTTTGTGTGTGAAAGCATAGCATGGCATGCATGTACCAAGAGCATATAGGTCTTGCTTTTTAGAATAGTTATGTACAGGACCATGTGTTTTGAGCAAGCATCATATAGGCATCCCCAAGGTACCGGGGTATGGGACACTTGACATCAGTCCGCATAGGCCCACAGTTGGAATCCACATGGAGCTCAGGTGCCAAGGGATATTTGATTCCACTGTGAAGTGCGCGCACGACGGTGCTAAAAGCGCAAAGGAAAGGCGTTATATACGCAATATATGAATATGATGAAAAGGAAAAGGAAAAGGAACAAGGATATGTTGAAGTGACTGTTTATGATTTTGTGCCTAGTTAATACTGTTATATTACTGGTTTTGTTGCCACACTACTGGGATTATTCTCACCCCTTCGGGGCTGCTATTTTTCCAAAATGGCAGGAGGACGTAAAAGCATATGAAGGAGTGATGTTTTGCTGTTGATTGCTGTTGCGTGGATTATCACTGTTGCTGTTTGTTTAATTGGATGACTGTAATGCTTAATGTTTTGGTACTCTTGGATGACTGTAGTCTTTATCATCTCTATGTTAGCTTGAACTTTTATGAACAGCAGCTATTTTGGAAAACCTTTGTGAAAAGAACCTAAGTGCTGAAATTTTTACAGTGCACCTTACTGGTGGTGTTTTTATGAGCAAACGAGCTCGGATTTACTATTATTTTATATGCACGCGAAGCCCCAAACGTGCTCTTTCTAAATCACTTGAAATATTTTTTATCGTCCAAACAGATGTGATAAGAACTTCTAAATGTCTTACGGGTTTGTACTTAGAATAAGAATTTTTGTTAGCTCATGTGACGTCAACGACTCTAATTCCGCTTAGCAAACGACTCTCTTGGATGCATACAAGGGAGGGCTTTACACTAATTGGTATCAGAGCAGTTTGGTCCATGGATTTGCTTGTGTTTGATTGAATTGCTTGTTGATTGTGTTTATCTGCGGATTGACTGTCTAAATGTGCTATAGTTAAGTCTGTATTAGCTAGTGTAGTTAGGTTATTAGGACCGTTCTGCGATAAGACACGGATGCATAGTTAACTTGTCCGAATTGAACCCGAGTACCTACTTGGGACTGCTGCCATGAATAACTTGCGGTGAGCCTGATCAACTCATTTCCTGATATTGTGAGTGCAGAATCATGGCAGGTGGTCGCGGTTCAACTCGGGGAAGGTCTGGCGATGCGGAAGAGGATCTTATCACTACCATTGGGGGACTGGCAACGTTTATTCAGAATATGAGCCAAGAATGGCGCGACCATAGGCAACAGAATCAGAACCAACCCCCACTGCATGAAAATGCAGAAGAAATTGCCCGTCGGAGGTTGAAAGACTTCCGCAACTTCCAACCACCTACCTTTGAGGGTGAAGACAACCCCGAGGCTGCAGCGAAGTGGCTGCAGATGATTGAGCATATTTTCGAATGCATGGCATGCCCGGAAGCGCAAAAGACTGATTACGCGTCGTACCAGCTGATGGGAGAAGCTTTAACATGGTGGACTGGTGCGAGGGCTCTGCTGAGAGCTCAGGACGTGGAGCTAACATGGGCCGTGTTCAGACAAGTATTTTTGGACAAGTATTTTCCTAAGGCAATGAGAAGAATGAAGCACACTGAACTGCTGTCACTCAGGCAGGATAACATGATGGTTAATGAGTATATTGCAAAGTTTGGGCAGCTGATCGAGTACGCCAACTTTGACCGGAACATTTACGATGAAGAATGGCAGGTGGAGAAGTTCGAGAGCGGATTACATCCGGAAATTCGCAAGCTCATTTTGACAACGGCTAATCGTACACTTCCGGAACTCATCAACCAGAGTCGTCAGGCAGAAGGAATCATTAATAAGGCCAGGAACTTGAACAAGCCACCAACACAATTCCACGGAGGAAACCGTGCAGGCAGATTCTTCAGGATGGCACCTGGTAGGGGTCGAGGCAGAGGTACGCAGTTGCAGGCACGGCCTGGAAATTTTAAGAGAAACTTTACGGTGGGTCAATCGTCGACTGGACGTCAGGGCGCGACTGTTTGTGCTACATGTGGAAAGAATCACTTTGGAGTCTGCCGCAAGAACAACAATGCATGTTTCAGATGTGGCCAGCAAGGACATTTTGCTTACAAATGCCCCCAGAACGCTGACCAACAGCCTACGCAAGCACGGGTGTTCACATTGGATGCAAATGAAGCACAGAAGTTTCCCAACCTGATCAAAGGTAATGTCACTTTAAATGGTCACCCAATTTCTGTTATCTTTGATTCTGGAGCGTCTGGCTCTTTTATGGCAAAGCATACCGCTATGAGTATAGGCATCACCCCAACCCCGTTACCTTATGAGTTACACATCAGCACACCTACTGGAGGATCGTGCACAGCCTCAGAGATCTGCAGAGGTGTTACCTTGCAGTATGAAGGGAACACGTATACAGTTAACTTGGTGGTCCTGCCGGTATTCAACTTTGATGTGATTATCGGTATGGACTGGTTGACGGAAAATGGGATAACATTGGATTGTCGAGCGGGGAAAGTCGTTGTTCCTGCGAAAGATGGTAATTTTCAACCTTTCTCTCTCATTTCTTTATTGCAAGTTAGAAAAGAGCTCCGCAAGGGAGCAGCAGGGTATCTTTTGTCGATCGAGGCTGAGACCTCGGTTGACACTCAAATTCAGAATGTACCGGTAGTTAGAGAATTCGAGGAGGTATTCCCGGATGAAATACCTCGATTGCCTCCTCATAGGGAAATAGAATTTTCCATCGAACTTGTTCCTGGAGTCGGACCAATCTCCATTGCCCCGTATCGTATGGCGCCGTTGGAACTTCGCGAGTTGAAGAAGCAGATAGAAGAGCTTTTGGCAAAGGAATTTATCAGACCGAGTACCTCCCCATGGGGTGCTCCAGCCATCTTGATTAAGAAGAAGGATGGAAGTTTACGTCTGTGTGTAGATTACCGCCAGCTGAACAAAGTAACGGTGAAGAATAAGTATCCGCTACCGAGGATCGACGATTTGATGGACCAGCTGAGAGGAGCCAGAGTCTTTTCCAAGATAGATTTACGATCGGGATACCATCAGATCCGGGTCAAACCGGAGGATATTCCGAAAACAGCTTTTAGGACTCGTTATGGGCACTACGAATATCAGGTGATCCCATTCGGACTTACGAATGCTCCAGCGGTATTCATGGACTACATGAACCGCATTTTCCGCCCCTTTCTTGATCAGTTTGTTATTGTGTTTATCGACGATATCCTGATTTACTCAGCTAATGAAGAGCTGCACGCGGAACATCTGAGGATTGTCTTGCAAATCTTGAAGGAGAAGCAGTTGTACGCGAAATGGTCGAAGTGCGAGTTTTGGCTTAACGAGGTCCAGTTTCTGGGCCATGTCATTTCATCAGAAGGTATCGCGGTGGACCCCAGCAAAGTTGAAGCTGTCATGAATTGGGAACGACCCAAGACGGTCACTGAAGTAAGAAGTTTCTTAGGTCTTGCTGGATACTATCGAAGGTTCATCCAGAATTTCTCTCAGATAGTGCAACCTCTTACTCGTCTCACTCGGAAGGATAAGCCTTTTGAGTGGACCGAAGCTTGTGAAGATTGTTTCTTGGAGCTGAAGAACAGATTGACAAGTGCTCCCGTACTCACGATTCCGGATCCTACTCGAAAGTTCGAAGTATACTGTGACGCGTCGCTGAAAGGACTGGGATGCGTGTTGATGCAGGATCGTATGGCGGTAGCTTATGCATCTCGACAACTAAAGCCTCACGAGGAAAATTATCCTACGCACGATTTGGAGTTAGCAGCTATAGTGTTCGCACTTAAAATCTGGAGGCACCACTTGTATGGTTCGCAGTTTGACGTGTTCAGCGATCATAAGAGTTTGAAGTACTTGTTCGATCAGAAGGAGTTGAATATGCGGCAACGACGGTGGATGGAATTTCTGAAGGACTATGATTTTGAACTTAAATACCACCCAGGAAAGGCAAACGTGGTAGCTGACGCCCTGAGTAGGAAGACACTGCACACTGCAACTCTGATGATGGAAGAATTGAAATTGTTTGAGGCCTTTCGAGACTTGAACTTATCGGTAGACGAGAGAGGGAATAGCATAAGATTGGGAAATATAAAGGTGGAGAATGAATTGATCAGTAGAATTAAGGAGGCTCAGAAAGATGAAGAGTTAGCCCGTGATTTGGTTGGCAACCAAGATGTTGTAAAGGATGAGAAAGATGTTTGGAGATGTCAAGGACGGCTGGTCGTGCCGAATGAAGCGTTGAAGCAAGAAGTTTTACAGGAGGCTCACAAGGGTAAGTACGCAGTTCATCCTGGATCCACGAAGATGTATCATGATTTGAAGACCTCGTTTTGGTGGCCGGGTATGAAGCGTGATATTGCGGAGTATGTATCTCGGTGCTTAACTTGTCAGAAGGTGAAGTACGAACATCAGAAACCGTCGGGACTCCTTCAACCATTGGAGATTCCCGAATGGAAGTGGGACAGTATTGCGATGGATTTTGTAGTTGGACTTCCTCGGACGCGAGAAGGATATGATTCTATCTGGGTGATTGTTGATCGTTTAACGAAGTCAGCTCATTTCTTACGTGTTAGAACCACATATGATACAGAGAGGCTTGCTAGAATTTATCTGCAGGAGATTGTGAAGCTGCATGGAGTTCCTACGAGTATTGTCAGCGATCGTGATCCCAAGTTTACATCTAAGTTCTGGGAATCTTTTCAAAGAGCATTAGGGACCCATTTGAGGTTGAGTACTGCTTATCATCCGCAGACCGATGGACAGACGGAACGCACCATTCAAGCATTAGAGGACATGTTACGAGCATGTGTTTTGGAGTTAAGAGGCAGCTGGGATAGTTATCTTTCGTTGATTGAGTTTGCTTACAACAACAGTTACCATTCCAGTATTCAGATGGCACCGTATGAAGCTCTGTATGGGAGAAAATGCAGATCCCCTTTATGCTGGACTGAAGTGGGTGAGCGAAGTATGTTAGGACCCGATCTAATTCAAGAAACATCCCAACAGGTAAAGAAGATTCGGGAAAATATGCAGAGGGCTCAGGCCAGACAGAAGAGTTATTACGACAAGCGTCATAAGCCTCTATCTTTCGAAGTCGGAGACCATGTGTTCTTGAGAATCACTCCTACCTCGGGACTCGGAAGGAGAATGGGAGTTAAGAAGTTAAGTCCACGGTACTTAGGACCGTATCTGATTATGGACCGGATTGGAGAGTCTGCATACCGGTTGGCTTTACCACCCAATCTGTCAGGAATTCACAATGTATTTCATGTGTCGCAACTACGGAGGTATCTCTCTGATCCATCTCACGTGTTACAGCCAGAAGAAGTGGAACTAAAGGAAAATCTGACGTATCAAGTACAACCGTTGCAAATCCTTGAAAGATCCGTCAAGCGACTCCGTTCTAAGGAGATTCCGTTGGTGAAAGTATTATGGAACAACAGATCAGCAACTGAAGCCACTTGGGAGCGCGAGGACGACATTCAGAAACGCTATCCAGAACTGTTTAGCTCTTAAGTAAGTTTATTTTGCGGACAAAATTCATATTTGGTGGGGAGAGTGTAACATCCCGCATAATTAGTAGAATACATAAGCACTATATGTTATAAATGTATGTGTAGATTTCGGATTTATGGTTTATGTGTGATGGTTTGCGCATTGGTTGACCTTTATCCTTGGATAAGACTAAGGTAAGTATTTAAATTAAAATCATAGGAGGGTGCTTATGTAGGCATGTGAAATTAATTTAATCATATGAGTAATGTGAGTGTGTGTCATAGGACCTTAGTGTTCATTGGACTTTGGAAGTGGGCTAGTGTGTGTGTGTGTGGACTTGTCACCTTTGGACTTATGTGATTGGATTCTTTGTGTGTATGGCCAATGGCCCAAGGATGGCTTTTGGACCTACCTTGATTCAGCCCAAAGTTGTGACCATCCTTATTTTCCCCTAAGCCTTGTCCAACAAGGATGTCTTGTGTACCAAGGAACCTTCACATGGCAACCTTTTTGCTACCCTTTCATGCGCACAAAAGAGAGTGATTAGGACTTAGAAATCTGCCATTTTCCCTTGCTAAACCGCCACCTCATACTTAGTTTAAGCACCTTTGACTTCAACTTCATTGCATGGAAGACACTTGTACCATTTAGCATGATTTTGGGCTGCATACACCTCATTTAGGCGCACATGTAGAGAGTCTTGGTGCAGATTTTTTTTTATGACACAAATATGACTTGAGTGTTGACCAAGAGAACCACCTTACACCTTCCACCATGAGGCTGAATTGTGCAGATTTTTGCATGCTTTAGGCAGTCCATCATGAGCCAAATCTTCCCCCTTTCTTCCACATGCAACCAAAGAAGGATTTTGGGGCTGCACCTCCCTCATCATTGCGCACAAGGACTGCATCAATGCAGATTTTTGGGCTGCCACATTGTTGTCTTGCATGTTGACTTAGTAAACCTCCTTGCATGTGCATAGAGTACTTTAGAAGCAACCTTGTGTGCAGCCCCACTCCTTCAAGCAACCAGAATTTGCATGATGTTTAATCATTGCAGCCTTCCCCTCACTTCTCCTTAAGTATGCGCACACTAGAGAGCCTCCTCACCTTACACAAGTGCAGCCAAGTCCTTCCTCATCCCCTCACTCTCCTAGCCGAACCTACAAGCCTCTTGGAGAAGGGAAAACCTTGGTCACTTACCTTCCCTCACCTCTCAAAACCGTGACTCAAGAACACCAAGCAAGTGTAAGTCTTCCTCCTCACTTTCACCTCACTGTTCAGTCTTGATTCCTCAACCTTGAAGCTGTCCAAGATTGTTTCTCCTCACCTTTTTGCGCATAGAACATCCTAGGAAGTGAGGACTAGTTGTGAAGTAGAGCTAGAAAGGGTGTGGTGAAGTGTGTGCTACAAGAGGTAAGCCTTGAACTTAGACCTTTTTCATAGTGTGTAATCATATGTGTGCTTGAATGTCTCCTTGAATATGTTTTGCTTTGGATTCTTGATTGAGCATGGTTAAAGTATAAGTATGGAGCCATTTTATGATGACTTGTATGCATGAGTTGTAGAGTGAAAGTCTCATGGTTATGCTTAAGATAATATGCCACTGTTTTGTATGCAAATGCCACTGTTTCCCTATGAATGTGCCACTGTTTTGAGGGTAAAATGCCCACTGTTTCGGTTCCTCAAGATCACCATTTTCATGCCACTGTTTCTGCACATTATATGCCACTATTTCTGCACATTATATGCCACTGTTTCTGCACATTATATGCCACTGTTTCTGCACATTATATGCCACTGTTTCTGCACATTATATGCCACTGTTTCTGCACATATATGCCACTGTTTCTGCACATTATATGCCACTGTTTCTGCACATTATGTACCACTGTTTCTGCATAAAAACACTCACTGTTTTAGTCATCGTAAGCCACTGTATCTGCATAAAAACACTCACTGTTTTAGTCCATAATATGCCACTGTTTTATGCATAAAATGCCACTGTTTTAGTCCATAATATGCCACTGTTTTATGCATAAAATGCCACTGTTTTAGTCCATACTATGCCACTGTTTCAATGTCCAAAAACCAAGATTTATGCCACTGTTTTGAAGTCCAAAGTGCCACTGTTTCTGTTTTAAAACGTTCACTGTTTCTGCTGTATGTTTACGGTTTTCCTGCTGTAAAACGTCACTGTTTCTGTCCACTGTTTTAAGGAAAATACCACTGTTTTCTGTTCACTGTTTTAAAAGAACAACTCACTGTTTCTGCTCACTGTTTTAAGCACAAACGTCACTATTTTGCTGCTGTAAACACTGCTGTATGCTCACTGTTTTCCACTGTAAAACACTGTTGTATGCTCACTGTTTTGCTGCTGTAAGACACTGCTGTATGCTCACTGTTTCTGCTGTAAATAGTCACTGTAAATAATTGGTTGTAATTGATTTAGGTGCGCTTAAGAAGTGAGATACTTCGCTGCTGTTTGGTAATATTTAAGGCACGCAAAGGTAAGTGTCAGGCGATATTGCCTAATGTGACTATTGACTACTGGTATAAAATTGTGACATGATGCTCCATATGCCGTAAAAATATTATGTTCCATTATGATAAAAGGAAACTGCCAAAAATGTGCCGTGATGGCTATATGATTATGAGATAAAGACGTTATGTGGCAGCATAACGCATATGAAAGGTATATAAGCATGCACCTTACATCATACCGCATTTTGTACGTTTTGTGTGTGAAAGCATAGCATGGCATGCATGTACCAAGAGCATATAGGTCTTGCTTTTTAGAATAGTTATGTACAGGACCATGTGTTTTGAGCAAGCATCATATAGGCATCCCCAAGGTACCGGGGTATGGGACACTTGGCATCAGTCCGCATAGGCCCACAGTTGGAATCCACATGGAGCTCAGGTGCCAAGGGATATTTGATTCCACTGTGAAGTGCGCGCACGACGGTGCTAAAAGCGCAAAGGAAAGGCGTTATATACGCAATATATGAATATGATGAAAAGGAAAAGGAAAAGGAACAAGGATATGTTGAAGTGACTGTTTATGATTTTGTGCCTAGTTAATACTGTTATATTACTGGTTTTGTTGCCACACTACTGGGATTATTCTCACCCCTTCGGGGCTGCTATTTTTCCAAAATGGCAGGAGGACGTAAAAGCATCTGAAGGAGTGATGTTTTGCTGTTGATTGCTGTTGCGTGGATTATCACTGTTGCTGTTTGTTTAATTGGATGACTGTAATGCTTAATGTTTTGGTACTCTTGGATGACTGTAGTCTTTATCATCTCTATGTTAGCTTGAACTTTTATGAACAGCAGCTATTTTGGAAAACCTTTGTGAAAAGAACCTAAGTGCTGAAATTTTTACAGTGCACCTTACGGGTGGTGTTTTTATGAGCAAACGAGCTCGGATTTACTATTATTTTATATGCACGCGAAGCCCCAAACGTGCTCTTTCTAAATCACTTGAAATATTTTTTATCGTCCAAACAGATGTGATAAGAACTTCTAAATGTCTTACGGGTTTGTACTTAGAATAAGAATTTTTGTTAGCTCATGTGACGTCAACGACTCTAATTCCGCTTAGCAAACGACTCCATTGGATGCATACAAGGGAGGGCGTTACAATCATACTCTAATTTCCTAAATTACCCCTTTTACACTTGCATGTACTAAAGACTAGGACTGTTCATAAGAGAAGTGGCAAGAGAGCAGAATACAAATTTTTTAACCCCTAAAAGACACATGCACGGCTGGGCATTGGAGGGAAAAGAAGACTTGAGATTCGACTTACCTCATTGGGTGTACTCAAAATCATCAATCGGCCCAAAGGGGTAATAGCCAAGGAAAACGGATCGCACTCTAATGCTCCTAATACTCCAAGGTTCCAGATTCTATTACATGCAACAGAGAACAGCTCCATTAAATCGAGTGAGGTGTGAATGAACAAGGAAATGATGGGTACCTTACCTTGTTGCTAAGTGTGGTTCGGTCAATTAGAAAAGAAGAAGAAAAAGTGCTAAGTAAATTTGCTCCCTGCTCAAGGAGCTCATGGTTTCAGTGACATGCAAGAGGCTTTATCTACTCTCCAAGGATTAGATGTTGAATAGACTTTAAATGGTTTGTTAGTTTTATATTTAATAGTATTAATTAAGCCGTCTTGTTTTTAGGTAAGTGAAAGGCCAAGAGTTGTGAGAAAGTGAAAGACCAAGAGTTGTGAGAAAGTGAAAGGCCAAGAGTTAGAAGAAAATGAGAGGCCAAGAGTTTAGGGGTGGCAAATCGTGTTCGTGGGTCGGGTTCGGGTCGACCTGTGTCTGACACGAACACGAATAGATTCAACCCGAACACGACCCGATTAATTATTAGTGTCAAAATTCTCAACCCGAACACGACCCACTTTTTCTGCGGGTTGACACGACCCGACCCGAAAAATCTTATAATATAAGTGTGATCCGTTTATTACACGACTCGCCCCAAAAAAGCACCAAATCTGATTGCAATATAACAAAAAAAAATCTTTAATAAAAAGAAACCTAGAGTGTATATTTTTTTTTATATCATTCAATAAAATTACCATAATAACCTTGAAAAAATAAAAAAAAAATTATATTTGCGGGTCAGAGCGGGTTCACGGGTTGACCCGTGACCCGACACGAATATTTTCGTGTTATATTTTTCCAACCCGAACACGACCCATTTATTAAACGGGTTGACCCGAACACGAAAATTTCGTGTCGGGTCCGGGTTGGGTTGGCGGGTCGTGTCTTAAATTGCCACCCCTACAAGAGTTGGAAGTTTAATTTTTCGTGGTTTATGGCTATTTTAATGTTTGGTTCATGAAAAGGAAATCTACTGCCTATATAAACTAATCCATATTGTAAGCAAATTATGACAAAAAGAAGAAGAGAAATACAAGTTTTGTTCTCCACAAGAAAATAGTTGTTTTTGTTTTAAGTTCTACATTATAGTGATACCACAAATTGGTATCAGAGCTATGGAAAGGGGGAGTGATATGGCATTACCTAAGTTGACGAAGGAGAACTACGAGAATTGGAGCATCCAGATGAAGGCTCTTCTCGGATCCCAGGACGCTTGGGAGAATGTTCAAGCAGGTTTTGTAGAACCGCAGGACACTGGAGGCCATTCAGCGGCTTAAACTAAAGCGTTGAAAGAGACACGTGCAAAAGACAAGCTGACGTTATTCATGCTCTTCCGAGCTGTAAACGAATCCGGGTTCGAGAAGATAGCAAATTGTGAGACCTCAAAGGCAGTCTGGGACATCTTGGCAAATGTCTATAGAGGAGCTAACCGGGTTAAACAAGTCCGGCTTCAAACCCTTTGTGCCGAGTTGGAGGGAATGAAGATGAAGGACACGGAAGGAGTATCCGGGTTCGTTGCCCGGGTTCAAGGAATTGTGAACCAGTTAAAACGGAATGGAGAAGATATACCTGACACCAGAGTGGTGGAGAAAATCTTGAGATCTTTGACAGACCAGTTTGAAAACGTGGTTTGTGCGATAGAGGAGTCCAAGGACCTGTCTACACTCACCATTGACGAGTTGGCGGGTTCCCTTGAAGCGCATGAACAAAGAAAGAAGAAGAAGGAGGAAACTCTTGAGCAGGCCCTTCAGACCAAAGCAACAATTAAAGATGAGAAGATGCTCTATTCTCAAAATTTTCGAGGTAGAGGACGTGGCCGCGGTGGACGAGGTACTAGTCGTGGTGGTAGAGGTCGAGGCCGAAGTCAAGAAGTGTGTGGTGATGAGGTAGGACAGTCAAATCAACAAAACTGGAAAGGACGAGGATGAGGTCGACGAGGAGGTCGGTCACATTATTCAAACATCGAGTGTTACAAATGTGGAAAGTTTGGTCACTTTGCGAAAGATTGTAACTCGGACAAGTGTTACTACTGTGGCAAAGTCGGACATTTCGCAAGAGAATGCAGAGAGGAGAAAAAGGTGGAGGAGACGTCCAACCTAGCCACAGAAGGCGAGATGAAGGATGGTGTCTTGTTAATGACATACAGTGAAGGAAGTCCAGACGATGACATGGAGTGGTATCTTGACACGGGTGCGAGCAACCACATGTGCGGACATAAGCACTTCTTCAAGGAGATGAGAAAGGTAGAAACCGGACATGTTTCGTTCGGGGATGCCTCAAAGGTTAAGGTAAAAGGCCGAGGTACGATCTGTTTCCTACAAAAGGACGGGTTAATTGGCTCAATTCGAGATGTGTACTATGTACCCGACCTAAAAAGCAATATTTTAAGCATGGGTCAACTGATGGAGAAAGGTTACTCGGTTATTATGAAAGACCGGGTATTGTATTTGAAAGATGAGCGAGGTCGACTGATAGTGCGAGTTCAAATGGGTAAGAATCGTATGTATAAACTGAATTTGAAATGTGTACAGGTTGAATGTTTACAAGCCGAGGTGGAAGATAAGGCGTCACTTTGGCATCTCCGGTTTGGTCACCTACATTATGGTGGTCTAACCGAGTTGGCAAAGAAAAAGATGGTGGAAGGGTTACCTGGCATCAACTTTGAAGGAAAGTTTTGTGATAGTTGTGTACTTGGCAAGCATGCCAGGACCACGTTTCAGAAGATGGCAAGATTTCGGGCTAAGCAACCTCTGGAACTAATACATTCCGACTTGTGTGGACCCATCAATCTGGTTTCCTTCAGCGGCAAGAAGTATTTTATTTCCTTTATTGATGATTTCTCACTGAAAACTTGGGTTTACTTTCTGAAGGAGAAGTCTGAGGTGTTTGATGTGTTCAAAAGGTTCAAGGTGATGATTGAGAAGGCAACAGGAAGCTATATCAAATCGGTGCGGTCCGACAGAGGTGGGGAATATACCTCAACAGCGTTTATGTCGTTCTGTGAGGAACATGGGATAAGGAGGTTTCTAACAGCACCATACTCACCACAACAGAATGGCGTGGCTGAAAGGAAGAACTGGACTATTCTTGACATGGTTCGGTCAATGCTGAAGAACAAAAGGATGCCGAAGGAGTTTTGGGCGAAAGCTGTGCAGTGTGTTGTGCATGTGCAGAACCGATGTCCACATTCGAGCTTGGATGATAAAACTCCACAGGAAGCATGGAGCGGTCAAAAGCCTTCAGTGGCTTATCTCAGAGTTTTTGGCAGTGTAGCCTATGCACACATACCGGACCAGCTCAGAACCAAGCTCGAGGATAAAAGCAAGAAATATGTTTTTATTGGATATGATGAAAAAACAAAGGGGTATAAGTTGTTTGACCCCGTCAACAAGAAAGTTATAGTGAGCAGATATGTAAAGCTCAATGAAGCAAATGAGTGGGACTGGAGCAATTCATCTGAGGTAAACTTTGAAGACGGAATCTCAACACAAAATATCAACCCGGCAAGTCCTGAAGCTTCTGATGATGAAGACGAGGTACGACAACCCAGGATGCGAAGCATACAAGACATATATGAGTCAACAAGTGAGGTACATTTTGTTTGTCTTCTTGCAGACTCTGAGAACATAAGTTTTGAAGAAGCCATCCGAGATAAGAAATGGCAAGATGCCATGGATGAGGAGATAGAAGCCATTGACCGAAATAACACATGGGAGTTAGCCGAGCTACCAGAAGGAAGTCGGCCCATTGGAGTGAAGTGGGTGTTCAAGAAGAAGATGAATGCTCAAGGGGAGATAGAACGATATAAAGCTCGGCTAGTTGCCCATGTTACAAGGATGGAGACAATTCGGCTACTCATCTCACGGGCAGCTCAATACAGATGGCCAATGCATCAAATGGATGTAAAGTCGGCATTTCTGAATGGTGTTCTTGAAGAAGAAGTTTATGTTGAACAACCGCCGGGCTACATGAAGGCAGGAGAAGAGAATAAGGTGCTGAGATTGAAGAAAGCACTTTACGGGTTAAAACAAGCACCACGGGCATGGAATGCTCATATTGACAAATATATCAAGGAGAATGGACTTGAAAAATGTCCATATGAACATGCTGTTTATGTCAAGAAAAATGGAGGAGACTTGTTAATTGGGGCTCTTTATGTTGACGACCTCATTTTTATGGGAAACAATGCCAAGATGATACAAGAGTGCAAGAGCACAATGACAAGAGAGTTCGAAATGACAGATCTCGGTTTGATGAAGTTCTTTCTTGGTTTGGAAGTAAAACAAAATGAGAAGGGAATCTTCGTGTCACATGAGGCTTATGCAAAAAAGATTTTGAAGAAGTACAAGATGGAAGATTGCAACCTGGTTTCAACACCAATGGAACCCGGTTCAAAACTTTCTAAGTTTGATGGAGGAGACCGTGTTGATGCAAGCAAGTACAGAAGTTTGGTGGGAAGCCTACGTTATCTCACATGCACGAGGTCGGATATCTCGTTGAGTGTCGGCATAGTAAGTCAGTTCATGGAGGAGCCGAGATACACACATTGGAAGGCGGTAAAGAGAATTCTGAGGTATGTTCAAGGTACAGTTTCACACGGGTTACACTACTTGAGCTCAGCAAAATACAAGTTGATTGGATATTCTGACAGTGATTGGTGTGGAGACGTAGATGATCGAAAGAGCACGGCTGGTTATGTGTTTTTTATGGGCAACACGACATTCACCTGGATTTCGAAGAAGCAACCTATTGTGACACTGTCGACATGTGAAGCTGAATATGTAGCTGCATCTTGGTGTGTTTGTCATGCAATGTGGCTCAGGAATTTGCTAAGCAAGTTGGAGGAAAAACAAGTCGGTCAAACTGTGATCCGAATTGACAATAAGTCGGCTATAGAGCTAGCCAAGAACCCGGTAAATCATGAAAGAAGCAAGCATATTGACGTCCGATTTCACTTCATCCGGGATCAAGTAAAGGAAGGAAATGTGGAGCTAACACACGTGACCAGTCAAGAGCAAGTCGAGGACATCTTCACAAAGCCACTGCCGACGTTGCTGCTCAACAATTGCAAGAAGATGCTTGGGATGAAAGATGGCAGAAGCATTTAAGTTTATGAAGGAGAATTGTTGAATAAACTTTAAATAATTTGTTAGTTTTATATTTAATAGTATTAATTAAGCAGTCTTGTTTTTAGGTAAGTGAAAGGCCAAGAGTTGTGAGAAAGTGAAAGGCCAAGAGTTAGAAGAAAATGAGAGGCCAAGAGTTGGAAGTTTAATTTTTCGTGGTTTATGGCTATTTTAATGTTTGGTTCATGAAAAGGCAATCTACTGCCTATATAAACTAATCCATATTGTAAGCAAATTATGACAAAAAGAAGAAGAGAAATACAAGTTTTGTTCTCCACAAGAAAATAGTTATTTTTATTTTAAATTTTACATTATAGTGATACCACATTAGATTCTCAGCTTTTTGGTGTTTGTGGCTCGGCTGAACTAAGGAAAAGAAAAGGATGCTAGGTTGCTTGTCACTTATACATGGAACTTGCGGCTTTACACAGAAGAGGAATGTATATGCATGCAAGCTTTGTAGCTTGATGCTAGGCCGAAGGTGTGAGGGGAGACGAGAGGAAGATGTGAACTCGATGATGGTTCATTCTATGAGTATGCTTGCGATTTTTTGTGAGGCAATAAGGCTGAGATTGGTTCTTTTCTTTTTGTGATTTACGAACATATGAGGTGAGATCATTTGTTTGAGATAATTAGAAAGTGAATTCTTAATTAGGGATGTGTTTGGCCGTGAGATAGAGGAGGGAATCCAAGTGTCATCTTAGTGCCTATGTGTTGCGCATGCAAGGAGGGTAAGATAGATGGCTGCATACAAAGAGGTAGAGGGGGAAAATTTCTACAATACTACTATCTTACCTGCTTTTCCATACTTCTCTCCAATATAAATTAAACACGTATGTTGATTGATGACATGGAAAAGAAAAATATATATATTAAAAACAAGTGTTTAATTTTTAATGGTAGTAGTACATACTACTGTTGTACCAAAGATGACCTCGTAGAGGGGGCATGTGCCACAAATGCAAAAGGGGTTGGAGATTTTGGTTTCTGATTTACAAGATAATGTTCAGCTAGGAGACTCCCTCAATCAGCGCCTAGATGGAAAATTATTAAAGTGGCTGATGTCCCCCTTTTTTTTAGCCAATAGAAACACGTGCATGCTGAATTCCTTTTTCCCATTGGACGCATACAAAAGCAAGGTTGACTAGAGTTTGTCTAATACTACAAGCAATCAGTTTGTTGTTGGTTCCATTCCATGCGCATGATTAGAGGGTGTAAGGGTTTATTTTGGGCTGAAACAAGTCCCCTCTAAAAGGTTTGGGCCGTGGCCCTTGTAAGGAAAATGGTCCAAAACTAATTCTCCAAATGGTTCACTAATTTTTCTCATGTACAAGCCCACCAATTCCTAGCTACATTATTAATGGTAAGTTATATAAGTTCTTAATTTTTACGGGATGTTACACTCTCCCCAACTTATTATGAAGTTTGTCCCCAAACTTCGACTTACCATCCCAAAGGCTGCTTATGTCTAATGTTTATCACCATTACACCATGCCATACCGTTCACTGCATTTGCACCGCTAATTACAAAGGTCATCAACATCTTAGAACATTACCAACAAATTTGTACTTTACATGGTCATTAATTAACATAGATACAACATAATTTTGTTCGTACGGAAGGATTAATAAAAAAAATCTCCCTAAGCTTAATCATGATACTAGCAATTTCCTGAGTTCTTTTTAAACATCAACAAATACCATAACACACAAGTAGAATGAAACGCACAAAGATCTTACTAAGCCAAGAAGCTCCAGCTATAAAAGAAAACTGTAATAGAGCTCAGGGTTTTTGTGCACAATTAATAGACAACTAACAAATCCATTTGCAAAACACTTCTTTACTTTATAAATTTTAATAATTATTACTAGTGTAGGCATAAGTGACTAACCTTCTATTCACCCGATTCAGAATTATAACGTATGAAGTAAAACATGGCAGTAAACAGAGACTTCTCAAAATCTCTTTATTGTCACTCACCCTTGGTGACACACCCCACTTCTACTCAACTAATCATAAATCTAAAGTTTTCATATAACAATGCAATTTAACAAGTCAGTGGCTTCGATGAAAATTTCCTAAGAATATAGGGTTCCAATAAAGTAATATTATCTTCCATTCGATTCTTATCAATAATAACGGTCCAGTTCACTCGCTAAGCACATCACATATGCATTATATTCAGGTTTCTACATTAGTCACCTTACCTAATACTATCATAGACAAAATTCTAATTTTTATCATCCTTCAGAAAATCAAGCAAGTAAGACAGAACACATCACATTTTAAATTTCAAACGAGAAGAATCTTCCTAAAATCACAAAACTTCTATCCTACCTTTCATACATATCATGTTAAGTGATACCCCTCATCCAGTTCGTCAAAACACCCACATGAGAAAACTTCCTCGAGCTTTCCACTGTCCTAGGTACCTCGGATGTAATTGACTTCACTGATCAGAGGATCCATTAATCATGATATGAACTTTCCAATCAGCAACACATATTACAATCTCGAGACACCTACCAACACAATCCACCAAAACAGACCAAACTTTCATAAATCAAGTTCACAATAATCACACTCAAAGTTCCTAGCTGTAATTTAAATTTTGCATTCAAGGGACAAATAGTATTTTATGGTATGAGACCTCATGCATGAACGACACCGAATTCAAATCTCCTCAAATAAATGACTAATCACATCTATACATGCAATAATATATCTATCTGATGAGAACCTTTCAAAAATAATAATAGTATTTCATGATGTATTTAAACAATTTCTAAATGAATGTCAAACTTTTAAGCATGGAATTTACAGCAGCATGTTTAAGTCACAGATTGAATATTATATCAATTAAACAGCAGCTAAACAAAACCAAGGTTCTCACTTAAATTCAACTCTTATATCACATACTCAGCTTTTAGATATGGGGTGTCCAATGAACTATGCAAATACAACATGAGAGTATCTAGTTAGTACTGGCTCTTGTGGCACATAAAAATAATCAACAATTCCCAATAAATGTGGGCAAAAAGTAAAAGGGATTCATATGAAAAAATTTACATGCTTATGTACCTAATGCACCAAAACATGATTGCTACAACCAATGGAACTTTAAGGCATGGAAGTACATTGTTATACGTTGGAACGTATATGAGGTTTGTGTTATATGCACGTGTATGTAATACTCAAATGTTGTAAGTTTGGACAAAATTAATAAAACTGATTTAAAATGGTTAAAAGTCATACACAGCATGTCATATGAAACAGGCGTTGATTAGCACCTATGGTCAATTAAGTAGGTCTTAGTACACAATAGGTTGATAAGCACCTTCAATCAATTATACCACAAGGTTTAGTTTGAATCCATAAGTTCAGACAGTATTTTGTATGTATAAGATTACACCTTGAGAACAATAAATTAAAGTAAAGGCAAACATTCTTCCGCGGAACACATTTAGACATATCAAGAGAGTTCTATCAACATGGTAAGACCTATTTTGTAAAATTTCTTGAGGGTATTGTGTGTTAATGAGCAAAAATCAAAGATGCAGTAAAAGTTTAAAACGTAACGTTTGACAATCTTAAAACAGAAATTGGAATACTTTGAGACATATTCATACAAAATTCAGATCACACAAAACCAACTAAAGAACTTGCAGGCTTTGCTTTATAAAAGAACGAACAGATACTATAAAGTCTTCAACATGCACGAGAAAATATTTTATTCATTGTATGGGTCTATAATGGGCAATCTTGTTTTATGTAACAACCACAAACTGTTTACATAAATCAAGTACGTAATATCTAAATCATTTGACTTCTACCACAATAGTCATGACCACGTTCCTTATGTTATAGAGAAGTATTACTAAAATTTCTTGTACCTGTTAGACATAAAATCTTAGGGTCGAGAAAATATAACTTTAAGATTTTGAGATACCCACACTGTTAAAAGTCTCTCACTAATTAATTCCACAAAGACCCATTAAAACTGAAGCAAGGTTAAGTTGATCACAATTTCTACACTAACCCTCCATTTCTTCGATTTAAAGTACCAATCCAACAAAGCATGAAACATGCCAAGGTTTCAACCGACTTGGTCAAAACAAACAAGGAAAGATTGAGAGTATGGACAATTACATCTTGTTGATCCCAACCTGAACACATCCTCTAAGGTTATCATGGGGTAAATGCAATTAAACTCTCTTTCATAACCGTGGATATGCATGACACAATACATCATGAAGAGTTTGTCTAATTATATGCAAACACTTTATGAGCTGACATGATATCTAACTGATGTGCGTCATGAAGATTCTGTATAAAAAAATTAAAATAATTTTACGCAATCAAATTAACACATATTTATACAATATCATTCTCGTTCATAATTTGCCTCACGATAATCATGAAAGAAGTATATATGAGTCAATCAATTATTCTAGGATAAATCATAACAACATAAAATGGAATCCAATTTTTAGCAACAAAGTTTCAAACACTACAATGTGAAAAATCTAAGCTGGCAAGTTCAACAATCATCACATAAAATCTGTTAATATGATCATAAACAATACACTATGTGCAAGTCCAAAAGTAGTCAAAATCATACAAAGCAAGTCAATGCATATGAGCCAAGACGACACGTATCACTCGCATGAAGGACAGGGGTGTAGGGGTCAAGTTCCCTCCTTCACACATCACCACTTTGTTTAACAGCTACTTTCTCAAGAATGATGTCTAGTGCCAATTCACCACTAGAAGATTTGTAAAGACAGCAGACCCACATGTCTGAGCCTTAATTAGCTCCAACTCTACTTTCTAAGGGCATTAACCGGATCTACTTAGGTAAGTGGCTTATCCCTACATAAGATTTCATAATTAAGGTATTGCTACTCAAACAGATTAACACCTTACGCAATTAAGTAACATAACCGAATTAGTAAAGATTAACAATTTCTATTGCCCAATTATATGCTACAATCACAGTACACATGAAAAGTCATAAATCACAAAAATAGATATGTAGCAATAATCATTATCTATAGATAACTTATTAGCATCCACAACTTAGGATATCACAAAATATTCACATCAAATATATGTATATAAACTTTGCTTATAATTCATAGGAAACAGAATTAGTAATTCAGCATAAATTCAAGTAACAATTCCCTATTCCACACCTAGTGCTCAGACACATGTGTTCCCTGTGATAACCATGATTGTACACACACAAATTGCACGACAGTGAGTTGATCAGGTTCACCACCTAGCAAGGGGATGGGAACAGCCATGCTTAATACAGTGTACTACCAATATCATCACACCTCCAATCTAAGGTAATTTTAAACAGTAACCCATTCACAGCTAAGCCCAAACAGCAACAATGCAACGAACATATACCAATAACCCAGATAACCAGGCAACAACCATTCAGCAAGCAACACACAATTCAATCAAAAACAGACACCATGAATCAAAACTGCTCTGATACCAATTAGTGTAACGCCCTCCCTTGTATGCATCCAAGAGAGTCGTTTGCTAAGCGGAATTAGAGTCCTTAATGTCATTTTAGCTACTGAAAAATCATTTTGGTATTTCTAATAAAAACTTATAGTTGAAATCGGTTTTCTTCTAAAACTCAGAGTGTGTTTTCAAAATTGTCTTAAGTTGCTGAAAATATTATTTCCCCAGCAAACCGTACTGTCTTTAGAAATTCGTATAAAATCAGTTCGGATGATTTAAAAAAAATATTCCTTATGATCTAGAAAGAGCACGTCTGGGGCTTCGCGTGCATATAAAATAATAGGGAATCGGATTTCGTTTGCCCCTTGAAACATAAATCGCAAGGTGCTCGTAAAACTATTTAAAAAAATCAGCACTTAATAGAACGTTCAAGAATCCATTTCGTAAAACGTTTCCATTTTTTTCCCAAAACAGCCGCTATTCATAAAAGACTTAAACAGAATTAAAATAATAGTTTCTACAGTCATCCAAGTGCTCGACATATAAAAACAATACAGTCATCCAGCAATTAAACAGCAACAACAAAAGTCCAATCAGCAGTAATTAACAGCATGCATCCATATAATCACGCCTTCAAATGCTCTTTCGTCCTCCTGCCATTTTATAAAAATAGCAGCCCCAAAGGGGTGAGAAAATCCAGTAGTGTGGCAACAAAACCAATAATGCAACAGTATTAAACTCGGCACAAAATTCTAAACAGTCACTTCAACATATTCTTTTTCCTTTTCCTTTTTCCTTTTCATCATATAATAGTGTGTATATAACGCCTTCCTTTTGCGCTCATAGCACCGTCGTGCACACAATACACAGTGGAGATCCCATAATTCAGCACCCTCAAAGGTGGATTCCAACTGTGGCCTATGCGGACGGATGCCAAGTGTCCCATACCCTGGTACCGGAGGGATGCCTATATGATGTGTGCTCAAACACATGGTCCTGTATATAACTATTCTAAATTTCAAGGCTAACATGAATTTGGTACATGCATGTCATGCTATGCTGTCACACACAAAATAGAAAAATAGATGCGGTATGATGTAAGATGCATGCTTATATCATCCTTTTCATATACGTTATGCTGCCACATAACAACTTTACCTCATAGTCATTTACCATCAAGGCTTTTTCATGGCAGAATACTTTCATCATACAGAACATAATAATTTTACGGAGTATGGAGCATCATGTTACAACTTCATACACTAGCACTACAAAAAAGACGGAGTCTAGGGACATTATCTTAACCACATTTAAGTTTAATGTCGTAAAACCAATTTTTACTACGCACTTAATGTGGCAAAATAACTTTACTCACGATAAATCTTTTCTTATTCTCGCTTTATTTTGCTTCTCATTTTTTTTTTTTATATTGTTTCTCTTCTCCCCTAAGCCTTTTTCCGTTTCTTTCTCCAAGATACGCCTCATTTTCCTTCTGTGATCCTTCTATATGAGCCAATGTGTCTTTGCCTGCAGAGAATCGCAATGAAAGATCGAAGGATTTTTCATCCAAAAAGTCGAACAAGGCACAACATAATTAGTAAAACCTAATTTTTAATTGTTTCTTTTTTCCTTTTATTTTTCAGATTCAATTTTTCTTGTTGATCTTCTTCTCTATCGCCGAATCACAAACCAGAGCTTGATTGCAGCATTTACTTTCGTTTTTGAAGATTCTATGGATTTATCACCGATCTATGGGATCTCAGATTCAGACCTTCTCGATTTCTAACAAAATATTCAAAATCCCTAACTGGTAAGTGTTCATTCGTCACTCATTTTTATTATAAATTTCTGCTTTTTTATTTTATTTGAAATTCTTAGCATATTAGATAAGACAAAGAGAGAGAGGGGAGGGAAATTGATTGGTAACCCCACTGGAAGCCATTTGTGTTGTGTTAGTGTTGAAAGTTCTTGTGTTGCTGTTTAGGGCCATGGCTTGGAGTTGGAGATGTAGCTGTGTGGTCTTAGTTGATGTAATGCTTCTGCCACTTATGGCTTCCGTGGGTTCTATTGTCAAGAACCTACCAGGCTATAATGGTGACCTTCCATTCAAGCTTGAAACTGGGTGAATTCGTTTCTTCTTCTATTTTTTTATTTTATTTTTTCTTTGTTTTGGTAATATGTTCATTTCTTCTTTTGTTCAAGTGATTATTTATTATTTTTTCATTGATATAATCATAATTTATTAAATAAAGTATAATTTCTATAAATTAGAGATTTCTAAAAGTAAAATCTATAAATTGGTAACACTCTGAAATCAAACTTATTTTTGTTTGGCTTTTATTCTATGGTCTTCGCCCTAACAATGAAATAAAATAAAATAATTTCATTTTTTCGCTTTGTCATGATGTTCACAGTCATTGCAAGGGACATTAGCCATTCATCAGGTACATTCATTCTCTCATGATGATGATTTTTATTTCTAGTTATATGTCATTGAATGTTATTTTTACATTGCTGCTATTATGAAAACATTGTTTTATACACTGCTTGGATCAGGATTTTAGTTTTCTTTTCACGACAAAGAGTTTCCCAAAAGGTAAAATCCAAATACTTTAAAAATTAGCTGTTGAAGCCTACATTTATAAGATCATCAGGACTGTTAGCAAAGGGTGCATTTGAAAGCACCTCCTTTTTTGAACGAGAATATGACAATACAGATATTTAAATTTAAGTTGGCTTTAATAGTAATGCAATGGAACTCTATTCCAAGACACTTGGCTCGAATTTTAAATGATCAGTTATAATAGTGCGCTTCAAGTGCCAAATGCTTTTTAAAAAAGTCAAAACTGGGAAACTACTTGTATATGAATGTAAAATTCATGGTGTTCTATTTGACCAATTACTCATATGAATCTAGGTTCGAATTTGAGAAGGACGAGTACATTTGAAGTTTAAATCCCAAGTTTAGAAAGCCACTTTTCTGCAGGCCTTGGAAGGTACTCCTTGAGTCCTTGTAACATTTTCATTGATGGATTAATAAGCATCATCTATAGGTTATGTGCTTATTATATTAAGGTAATGCTTCCCCACAGATGAATTGTAAATATTGATATGGCTTGGTCTTAATGGTAAGTTGTGATAAGACTTGGTAAAAATTCATTATAGGATGTTGACATGCAGTGGTATCAAATGATTGGGTTTCCTTTTTTAATATTCATGTATCTGGATGAATAAGTAGGTAGGTAGATGATTGGCAACTTAATGCATGTTATACTATGGTCATATCTGCATGAGATGTGAGCACCTATGCAACCATGTGTCTTTGTAGATTTGGATTTGATCAAAAAGCTTCTCGTATGTGCAGGATTGCTATTACTTATGAGTGGTAATGATGTTTTTCATTTTGGAATATTCTAAACTCTCTAAAGGTATGACTTGGAGCATTCTATGTTCCTTTCATTTAAATCAGTATATATATTTAATCTGAACTAGTTGAGATATTTTTGTGCAGTTGACAACATTGTTGATTGTTGATACTGTTGTATTGGAAAATAAAAAACAGGAATATGTGTTTTAGTGTTAAGCATCAAGAGTTGCAGTGTAGAAAGACCAAGATTTCGTACAAGTTATTAGAGAAGTTAACTAAAATTATTGGTCCTAGATACCCCATATTCCTATGGCATCTCCCAAGTTAATTGATTGAAAGCAAAAGCAGAGTGACGTAAAACTAAAATTTTATTTTACACAGTTCCTAGAGGTCTTTATTGAACTTTGGAGATTGTCATTCCTGACACTAGTTCCACAATTATAAATATAACACACAAAAAAACAAGTTTCCAACCTAAAGAACAAATCTTGTTTATATTAGACAATGTAACACATTCTGTGAGTAATATTTGATCACTTGTAAGCATATGAATAAGAACAAATCCTGTTTGTACCAAACTGAACTGAACTGTGTCTATCGATACCAAGAATTATTGTATATGAACATAATAGTTATAAAAAATGGGTTAACTGAATATTGTTACGAAAGCCATTTTTTAGAAATGCTTGTATACAAACGAGTCAGTTCTGTCTCGGAATAAATTGGGACACAACATGAAAGCAGTCCTTATTTTTATGCCAATCATTCACACTACCGGATATGAAAGGCCTTCCCTTTTTTTCTCCATATTGATAACTTATCTGCATTAACTTAATTTTTTTAACTATTTAACTCAGTTTGAGTGCCCTGGAGTGGCCTAAACATCCTGAATATCTTTCCTTTTGCTCCTTGCAAGGTTAAAAATCTGAACCAAAACCACTCGACCCCTTAAATCTTCGTGCAGTTGCAGAAGTTGTCCCATGGGCAAGAACTTCAAGCTAATACCTTTGAACAAGTCCAACAATGGTGAGTTTGTTGTTCATTTAATTGCTTCAGATTTCATTAGATTTTCGTATTTAATCAAATAATTTAGTCATTTAGCTTATCTAATATTTGATAAGAGACATTTTTTTAACTTGCTTATTGGACAACCCTTGCAAAATGCCCTGCTTTAGTGAGTTAAGTTATTCATTCTTACAGCTGAATAACATATAAGGTCACATTACAACTTGGTGAAAGAAGACTCACCCCCAATGATATCATTATGACCTGAATTTTATACTTTAAACAAATCATTATTCCAGATAAACTAACACTGTTTATGTACACACAAAAAAAAAAAAAACTGACACTGTTTTTTGACGTAGCTTATATTTGCACAGCCTGAGAAAGAACTATGCAAAATGTTAAGTTTAGAGATGAAAGCCGAGAAGGAACTTAAAATGAGCGAAGAGTGTGGCTCAATTTTAAATCCATCATCATTGATTGAAGTTTATAGTAACGGTTTCTTTGGTTGGTTATAGTGACATGGCTTGTCATATAGATGGTATCTATATTCTATTCAGTAAGCATGGATTAGTATATAACAAAAAAACTATTTCATGCTTAAAAATAATTTTGTACAATTTGCATTTACGAACTTAGTTAGCAATTTTATTTATTTGATGGTTCATTTGTAGGCAACATTTGTGATCAGGACCTTATCCCGAGCATCCTGGAGAACCAGATTATTCATATTACATCAGAACTGGTCTTTGAAGATTTGGAGCAACATGTCGATTTAATCATCCTCCTAACAGGAAGCTGGTATAAACTGCATTGCTTTTAGACAGATTATGATATTAAATTAATGATCTAGATCCAGAATATTCATATAACATCTTTTCCCCTACTTTTTTTCCTCTTTAATCGTCGTCAACTACATGCTCCAGCGATATACTGATAAAGCCTCTATCTATTTATCCAAATGAGGTAAAATGAAAATTGAAAAACAAGGAGAGAAAAAGGGCAATACTAGTTTTTTTTTTTTTAAAAAAAAAAAAACTGATTGTTAATTAGTATATGCCTATATTTGGATAGCACTTTCACATGCATGCTGAGTTTAGAGTTTAGATCCAACACCATTTCCACTTAAATAATGTTTTTAAAACGTTGAGTTGAAACTTAATTAGCTTTCATATACATATTTATAGAATTATGATATTACTATTATGATATTACTATTAGCAATCTCTAATAACTCTAATTCAATATAATCTAGACTTTGACCCATGTGTGCGTAGAAAGTGGTGCTGAAGATCGTGACCATGGCTGATGAGAAAACAAAGAAAAGCTATAGAGGCTGTTGCTGGTGTTTATGGTAATTTTGATGTCCATATATCTATCGCATAATGTTTCAAATCACTTGGCGAACTGAAACTATTTTTTATTTGATTTTGAATTTTGAATTTTGTTTTCTTGTTGATTATTTTTTTAGGTTGATGTCTGTTCTATTTGTTTGGCAGTATGACCGCATAAATGGTTTGAAACTCTTTTATGTGTTTGTTCCCGTTCTGGTGACCAAGTCACTAGCAAGAGAAACTACACTTACATGGATGCTGTTCAAACCTTGGTATGCTGCATAACATCTCAAACAAAGCAAATTATTTTTTGGCAAAAGAAGAATTTGGGTGCTTTGTATATGTGCAGGCGGCGTTAAGGTCAAGATTTGTGGGTTGGTTCAGTACCTTAACCTTTTTGGAGTTTCCATTGTTTACACTATAGCAGCTTCCATAAACATGTTGTGAGTTTGAAACCTAAGTGATGTCAAAAGATGTAATAATATTATTATTATTATTATCGTGCAAGCAGTGTAAGGAAAATAGTATAATTGGCTAATTTGTGTTGTTGATCTAACATGACAATATCAAATAATTGACTTTCTTGAGTTTTGCTTTTGTTTAAAGTTCAAACCCTTTTACTTAAAATATTCTCTAGTTTATTTTTTTATGTCTGCCTGTGGTTCCAGACATAGATTCCCAATTTTATTTTTGTTTTCTTGTTTAATAAACTAGTTTCTATCGGTGAGAATGTGTGTGTGCATGCACATGTGTTAGAGAAAATTTTATCGAGTTGATGCTAATTTTTTCTCGCAGGGCTTTATTTTGTTTTCTTGTAAGTTAGATAGTTTCAGGATAGAAACTAAACCATGTATTAATAAACTAAACCAATTCTGCATCTGTTTTTTATGCTAATTGTTTTATTGTTTTTTTAATTGACAGCCAATAAAAAAATTAAAATTTGGGTTGAGGCATATTATAAAAAAAAAAATTAAAAATGTATTTTTTTTTTATTTTCTCCCTACAAATTACCCACATTGTTAATGTGGCTAACATAAAAATTACTGTGGCAAATATAATGCTACTACACTCATGACAACAGTAGCAAAGTGAGGAAAGAAATGTGGCCAAATAAATGCCACGCCAAGATTAGCCACATTTGGCAAAAGTGTGGTAGTTTGGTTTAGCCACGTTTTTTCTTAAATTTAGCCACGTTTTTAAATGTGGCTAAACAATCTTTTTTTTGTAGTGACATTATATTTTTACAGCAGTCAATCTTATGTTCTTTTCTCCAAAGATAAAACTATATTCATTTTAATATTACTAAAACTTAATATCTTTATCATCTAACAAATTTCATTATAAATTCATGATGTAAACAATGGTGCATTTAATTAACCGAACATTGTACAAAGATGGCTAATACAACGGATCTTGGTACAATTTATGATTGAGGTATATTAATTCTATATTATGTGAAAAGAATGGAAGTCAATTATTAATGAACATTTTAGTGTTACTTTTACTATATTCAATATATATAAATGTTTTATAGGGAAGGATTAACTTACACCAATTAGATACAAGTGGGAACACTAGTATAAATTTAGAAGAGTAGTTCTCAAATAATAAGGAAATAACTTGGTTTCCAATGTATGGAACAGACTTATCATAAGGTCTGGGAGTACGGAGGGAACGAAGGGGTTTATGAGAAATCTCTCCTTTCTTTGTTTGTTTGTTTTTTTTTTTT
Organism: Gastrolobium villosum; assembly: GCA_032173675.1. Lineage (NCBI taxonomy): Eukaryota > Viridiplantae > Streptophyta > Magnoliopsida > Fabales > Fabaceae > Gastrolobium > Gastrolobium villosum. The sequence goes on along the minus strand of JAVKPL010015578.1, from coordinate 66,718 downwards.
TTTTTTGTTAAATAATAGGATGTAATCATGTATTTATTACTTTCCTGAAAATCCTTGATATTTTTGTTAACAAGTCAATGTTCCTCCAGACGGTGTTGTTATAGGAAAAACAAATTACTTTAGCCATTTACAATAAAATGGTTTCTTTAAAAAAATAATTTTTTACTGGCTAAACAAAACATTAGATTTAGAGAAATAATTTTTTTCTCAATTTTGATTATTAAAATTGATGGTTTTATAACTGGGCCGATTATGTAATTTTCCTATGCATAAATGGCTTGGAACCGCTTTGGGTCAGAACATTTTGCAGTTGGAGTAGCTTTAACCCATGAGTTTTCTCATTATGTCAGGCTATCGTGGTAGAGCGGTGGCACGCTAGTGTTGTCTTCTGTTTATTTGTTCAATGGCACGGTGAATCTTTATTAACTCCTGTGATTGCTTCCTTATCTCTTGAAGTTATGCTAAAGGGCACCATCGCGCCCTCTAATACGCAATTGATGACATCACGCCTGATTCTGGGTCTAGTGAGTTTGGGCCTTGTTCTATGAATTTTGGCCTTTGATGCGCCTATCATATTTTATCCAGATAAAAAATAATAGCATATTCAACAATAGACAAGACAAATGAATTCTTAATATGATGTTAAATAATTATGAAATGCAATTTAAATTATAATAATACATTAAAAATAAAAATAAGCTTAAAAATAATAAAAAAGAACGCTTGCAGATATATATGTATCTATGCCAACTTAATCATCAATTTACTTACTCTCTGTTTAATGAATGATCTCATAAAAAAAAGTGATTTCTTTTGCTAAAAAAATAGGGGAACACTACAACAAAAACACTCTATGGTCACGGCGAAAATCGTGGCAAATGATGATTAAAACCGTGGCTAAATTAATTGTCCACTATTTGGAAAACCATTGATAGATTGGGCGTTACATTATTTCAGCTATGGCTATTTTTCCGCTTAGCCATGATTTTCGTGATCGTGGTAACATTTTGTTAACCACGGGTTTATATTATTTCACTATGTTTCTAACAGTGGCTAACTGTGTACATTATATTAAAAAAAAAAACCTCCCTTCTTATGGATCTTTCATCCTCACCTTCATTTTCATTTTCATTTACTACCAACTCTTATGGTAAAAAACAATATAAGAACACTAGATACATTGCATTTTCATTTACATTCATTGTCCTTCACACTTTATATTTATTTAACGAATAAAAATAAAAATAAAAATAAATGTGTACATTCATTAAAATTATGGTACTTTGCAATTTAAAGCAGTAGATATAGAGAGAAGAATGATATAGATGTGAGAGGATGGTGCACCTGAACTTACCACTTCTGGTCACAATATCAAGAAAGGACTATGGCATCGTACTTTGAATCCAACTTGATGCTAGCCTAAGACTAAAATTTAAGGGGGTTTGGAACAGACAAATAACGCGTGGGTCCCAGCAATATTAGGTGAGGCCTTGATGGGACCACTGGATGGTGCACCCTGTGCCTGAAGGTTTGTCTGTGAATGAGGATTAGTTTCGGGATGCTAAAGGTGTCTGATGGTTTTGCCTGGTGTATTGTTGATGCCAGTAAAATGGGTATGATGCAAAGCGTCTTTGATTGAGGAAAACTGCATGGCAGCCCCAAAATTTTCTTTAATTAGCTTAGCTACCTGTCTTTCCGTGCCATCATTTGATCACTTCTCCCAAGCTGGTTGGTTCCTTCCACCCTCACTTCCTTCTTCCTGATCAATACTAAATTTGATTGTTCGGAATGAAAAATAAAATTATGCCAATTACACATAGTTAGAATAATTACCTCAAGTGATGATAATGGGATGTAAGTCACTAGTGGTGCCACCAGCTCCTCCCAATCTACTCATGCTCAAAACCTGAAAGACAGGTGAATTAATAGTCATGGAAGTCTTTTGCACTAGTAGTATTACATTTCTGAAAAATTTAAATTTGGATCGTATGAAAAGCCTTGGTTTCACTTTCATATTCAAACAGCAATATGTACTGCCTTAGATGTCTATAGAAATCAATGAAATCATGTTTGCAGAAATTGGTTTTAGTATTCACAAATACTGAATATTAGACATTTTATTGGTGAAAAACAAATAAGTCCATGGCTGAAGACCCAAGGATACTATTGGGTAGTTAAAGTAGCTACAATGCAAAATACCGTGCAAATGCTACCATTGGAATGTATTTAGATATTCACTAGTCTTCAGGAATAAAATCCATTGGCTAATGGGTCCTCATCCAAAATGGCACCTGGTGTTCATGACCACAAGTTGAATCCTAACTAAATGATGATTGTGAGGGGCGAGGGGTCAAAGGCATAGGCTAACATGTTTAACAAAATAAACCACAAATCCCATTAAAAACTATCATTGATTATAAATTGAGACGTAATAAGGACAGACACCAAACAAAAATAAATGTGAAATCTATGAGGATCACAAGAGATTTGAGCTATCCGTTTTGGGGATGGCTATCCGTTTTGAAGGGTTAAAAGCAACGCCTAGAGCTTTGTTGTGAGAGTCGACGCATGTTACGGTGCCTATGATTTGTCTCAATTTTAACGCAATCTAATAACTGAGGTTAAATTGCCCTGGTTAAACACCGCATTTCTCGTAGTGGAATGATCTATTTACAAATGTTTTTTTACAAATCTTTTACAAATTACACTATGTACTCCCGAGAGAACATAGTGTAACTTAATGTTCTCCCGGACGAACATGATATAGTCTGTGAGAGTTTGTAAACAAAAAGTTTGTAAATATGACCCTCCCACAAAAATATTATTAAATAATGATCTATAATAATATATATCCCCCCATATTTCGTTATAGTAGTATAAGTTTATAAAAGTAGTGTTCAATTGATAAGCAAATCACTTGGTCGAAATGTATGGAACAGACTTATCACAAGGTTTAAGAGTAGGGAGGGGAGGGAAAAGCTTACGAGAAAGCTTACCTTTGATTGATGTTATAGACGGGATATTGTTACAGTCTGGATCCAGTTATGCACTGAGCCCATATCTCAGCCATATGTCCAATAAAGATTATAATTGATATAGACTCGTATGAGAGGTCCATTGAATGACAAGTCCAATAACGGCAATTCAAGATTCTAATCAAGCATAATTACGGATAGAATCCATCAAGGATACTAATCCTAATACGACAGGGTAGCAGACAGGACAGGGCCTTCATTAGAGGCACTAAAGGCCCACATCACATTACCCACAGGTAACTCCTTTAAATAAAAGGTAAACCCTAAAGGTACGTTACACACACACTCTCTCTTACTGTTATGTTGTCACTGTGCACGCACACACCCCCTTTGGCAAACGACATTAGTTCATTGTGCACAGAGATTTGCTTGACTCAAAGGTATCTCCTTCATAGATACCTTGGAGAGGGCACTAGATCCAAGATCAACATACCAGTCCAGTGGGCTGAACATCTCTGTCTCTAAGACAGAACATTGGTGCCGTCTGTGAGAAATCATCTATTTGAATTTGATATTCCCATAATTCTGACTGAGGATGGCAGTCCATACAAGGAGTAATAGCCAACAGCCACCCCAATACCAAAATCAGCCGCTAGATCCAGTCCTGGAAGAGACAAATCAACATCAAAACCCGCCTGAGAAGGACGTGGATTATGAGCATGTCCATGTCAGTGAGGACTTGTCAGACACAACCTCCACTCCAGCACCCCGCAACCGAGTTGCCGCTCCAATTCTAAACAATCCCCCTCAACATCCTGGGGATTTAGTTGCGCGTGTTGCCCAATCGGCAGATCCTGATTCTCGGCTTGCTCAAAATGTGTTTGCAGCAATTTTGCGGCGTATGGAAGAGATGGAGAATCGAAACAATAACCAATGAAAAGAAGACTTCAAAAGGATACAAGAAGAAAACACAAGGAGAATGCAGGATCTGGAACAGCGCTTGATAGGGATGACTGACACGAGGCGAGAGGAACCGAAGGCCAACGTGCTAATAGCCATGAAGGGAATCGCAACCCTGATCATCAAAACCAGGTTACTGAGGTAGAAAATAGTGAAAGGTGCAATCCAGTGAGAACATTGAACCCGAACCTAGAGAACGTTGCAATGGGCGACCAGAATGCTGCTGTGCAGACTTTGACCCAGAATGCTTCAGTAGGAGCAAATGGGCAGAGATACCGGGATGGAATGAACCCCAACCAAATTGCTCAAACTTCCAGAGGGTGCTTGGAACCCGGTGGTTACAGGAAGAAATATAGCAGGGGCAATATAATAACAGTCCCTTCACAAGGGAAATTCTGAATGCTTCCTTCCCGAAAGATTTTGATTCGGCACGCTTGCTGAAATATGATGGAAGTCAGGACCCACAGGTCCACATAGATGCATTTGACACGGATATGTACATCCGAGGAATTGACGAGCCTCTTATATCTCGGATTTTTGCCATAACCTTGACTGGGGCAGCGCAGGCATGGTTTTCAACCCTCCTTGCCAACTCCATTGGGTCTATTAAGGAATTTGGAGAAAAGTTCCTTCTGAATTTTGTAACCAATAAAAAAGCATCCAAAATCCGAGTTCGCACTTGGAAAAATACGACAACAACCCGGAGAAACCCTCAAGAGGTATCTTAATAGGTTCAAAGATGCTGCCTTGCAGGTGTTGGGTTTACAAGAAAATGTCCATGTACACCTCATTGTGGCTGGCCTGGATGTATCATCTAGGCTAGCCAAGTCGGTTTACAAAGACCCAATGAGAACGTTGCAGGAATTCAGGACTCGTTTGAAGAAATACCTAGAACTTGAACAAATGGAGATAACAAATGCTCAATCTAAAAAAAGGTAGAAGGCTGAGTCCGAGGAGAAGGACCCGGCACCTAGAGAGAAGGAACGAACAATTAATAGAAAGAAAGACTCTAGAAACAAAATCTTGGATGATAGAGACCGGGTTGGAAGATATGAGAAATACACACCGTTGAATGCCTTACGGTCTCAAATCTGAATGGATGTGGCAATGACGGAAATGAAAAAAGTTGATAGACCCCGGCCCATATTTGACAGAGCAGGTTTGGATAAGTCCAAATACTGCGCCTTCCATGATGGACAGGGTCATAACACTGATCAATGCTGGGATCTTCGAGATGCTGTGGAGAAATTTGTCAGAGAAGGAAAACTTTGCCAGTATGTGATCAAAACTCAGGGTTCCAGAAACAACAAAAGAAAGTCAGGAAACTGGAAGAGGAGCAAAAGTCCGGTCCCTGAGAAGAAAAAGAAGGATGAAAGGAACCAGAAAGATGATTCCAATAACGATGAATTCCCGGAAGTGGAGTTCGATTGTAACGTGATCAGTGAAGCTTTTGGAAAAGGAGGGGATACTATAAGTACTAGTTTAAAGTATCTAAAAGAAGTACTTTCAATCCGGGATCGTCCTAAGTTTAAGGAAGACCCCAGCAAACCATACCTCCCTCTGCTCTATTTCACAAAGGAGGATATGCAAGGTGTCTTGCCAGTGAACGTAGACGGGCTAGTCGTCACTGGAACCCTAGTGAATTGTCGGGTTAAAAAGATCTTCATAGATGCAGGAAGCAGTGCCGACATCATACTATGGGGAGCCTTCAAAAAGATGAATCTTAATGAGGAGGACCTTAAGCCCTGCAAGACCACTTTAATAGCTTTTAATGGAGAAAATAAACCTCCTAGTTCAGATCAAAACGAGTAAGATTCATAGTGGATGACTTCCACTCTGAATACAATATCATTCTGGGGAGGCCAACCATACATAAGTTGGATATGTTGGTTTCCACAAAGCATCAGAAGATAAAGATGGTAAGCGGCAAGAACGAAGTCATTACTATCAGTGGAGATCAAAGAGAGTCCAGAGAATGCTACTTTGAAACTGTCAAAGGAAATGAAGGTGGACATTTGAGTCCACCCCGGATCCGTCCGGGTGATAAAGCCGGCAAAAAGGAAACCCCTCATCATTCAGGGAAACTAGTAAATATGGTTGAGCTAGATATGAGAGAAGAAGTGATCCCTAGGCCAGAACCAGATGGGAAGTTGGAAGACCTAGTATTGGGGAAAGAACCTGGTCAATTTACCCGAATTGGTAAGACCATAGATCCCCATATCAAGGAAGAATTAGTCGGGTTCCGCAAAAGAAACACGGATGTCTTTGCGTGGAAATCGTCAGAAATTCCAGGCATAGATCCCACCTTTTGTTGCCATAAGTTGGCAGTTTACCCCAGATCCACACCGGTCTCGCCAAAGAAAAGAAAGTTAGGACCAGAAAGGAAACAAGTCCCGGAGGAACACGTGACAGAGTTGCTGGATGCCGGGTTTATTCAAGAAATACAATATAAAACCTAGCTTGTCATTGTTGTCATGGTGAAAAAGCCAAATTGAAAATGGAGAGTCTGTACTGATTACACGGATCTGAATAAGGTCTGCCCGAAAGACTCTTACCCTATGCCCAACATAGACCAGCTAGTCGATAACTCAGCTAGTTTCGACTGTTGTCTTTCATGGATACTTACTCTAGTTATAACCAGATTCCGATGTATCCAGAAGATCAAGAAAAAATTGTCTTTATTGCTGAAAAGGCCAATTACTGCTACAATGTGATGCCTTTTGGGCTTAAAAACTCTAGGGCTACTTACCAGAGGATGATGAACAAGGTGTTTGAGGATCAACTGGGCAAAAATATAGAAGTATATGTTGACGATATGATCGTTAAGTCATTTGATATGACGAATCATGTCCAGGATCTGGAGCAGACGTTCCAAAAGCTCAGAAAATACGGCATCCGCCTGAACCCGGTAAAATAGGTCAAGTAATGCTTGGCGACCCCACCAGTGCTGTCTAAGCCAGAACTAGGAGATACCTTAATCCTGTATCTGGCTGTGGGGGATGAGGCAATAAGTGATGTCCTGATCAAGGAAACCAACAACGGCCAAGAGCCAATTTACTTCCTCAGTGGGGCCTTGCAAGGTACTGAGTTAAGATATCAAAAACTAGAAAAGGTGGCCTTTGCTTTGTTTACTACGGCAAGAAGATTTCCAGGGACATTACATAATAGTCCGGAATAATCAGCCTATACGACAGGTAATGCACATGTCGGACCCGGCAGGAAGAATGACTAACTGGGCAATTGAACTCTCTGAATACGATATAATGTATGAAAGTCGGAAGGCCATCAAATCTCAAGCTTTGGCCGACTTCATAATGGAGCTCATACAAGTTAACCCGGAAGGAAAAGAGGTAGAGGATACTTGGAGGGTGTACGTAGACAGATCCTTCAATGACAAAGGAAGTGGAGCTGGGATCATACTTTAAAGTCCTGAAGGGGTAGCAATAGAACACTCCTTGAAGATGGGATTCCCAACTTCAAACAATCAAGGAGAGTATGAAGCCCTAATAGCCGGGTTGATGCAGGTTAAGGAACATGGGGCTCAAAGGGTTAAAGTCTTCAGTGACTACCAACTAATGACTTCTCAGATAGAGGGGAAGTAACAGGCCAAAGGCCCTCTATTGATTAAATACTTGAACAAGGTTCGAGAGATGATGGCCGAGTTTGATGAGGTGAAAGTCACTCACATTCCTCGAGGGGAAAATAACCGAGATGACATCTTGTCTAAATTGGCAAGTACAAAAAATCCAGACAACCACAGAACCGTGGTACAACAAAGCAGAAAAGAGCCGAGTTGCGTGATGATAATCACCTCAGCAAACGACTAGAGGCAACCCATACTGGCATACCTTGAGAAAGGGACATTTCCTGAGGATCCATTAGAGTCCAGGAAGTTGGTCCGAGATGCAACGCAATACACAATTGTGGAGGACCAGCTATATAGAAAGGGGTTGCACACCATGGCCCTTCTTCAAGTGGGGGATGGATTTGCTGGAACCCTTTAAAGCTGCAGAAGGGCAATTGAAGTGGTTAATTATTGCCATAGACTACTTCACTAAGTGGATAGAAGCAGAGCCGGTTACCACAATAACCTTGGCTAGAGCACAGAGGTTCTTTGAATGGAACATTGTCTCCAGGTTTGGAATACCAACCTAGATGGTGACTGATAATGGAACACAGTTTGCTGATAAACGGTTCCAGGAATTGATGAAAGACTTAAAGGTTAAACACCGCTTTGCATCGGTGGACACCCGCAGTCAAATGGACAAGCTGAGGCTGCAAACAAGGTAATTATTGATGGGCTCAAGAAACAAATGATGGATGCCAAAGAAAGCTGGGTTCATCAACTGTACTTTGTCTTATGGGCGTACCAGACAAGTACCCAGATAGCAACGGAGGAAACCCCATTTAGATTGACATATGGATGTGAAGCCATGATCCTGGTGGAGATTGTAGAACCCTCTTGGAGGAGAATGAATGCTATTAAGCAAAATGAACAACAAAACAATAAATTGCTCACTGCTGAGTTAGATCTTATTGATAAAGCTAGGGTCACAGCTCACTACCGGTATATGATGGCTAAACAACTGATAGCAGCCAGATACAACAAAAAGTGAGACCAAGAGTCTTTGAGGAAAATGACTTGGTACTCAAGAGAGCAGATATTGTATCTCCAAAGAGAGAGAGAGAGAGAGAGAGAGAGAGAGCAGATATTGGCCATAAGAATGTCAGAGATGGAAAACTAGTTGTAAACTGGGAAGGCCCATACCAAGTTAAAGAAAAACTTGGAAGAGGAGCCTATGTCCTGGAAATAACAGAAGGCAAAGGAATCAAGAGAACCTGGAATGTGGATAAATTGAAAATATATTACAGTTAAATCTGGAATCCACCTTCTGAAGATTTGAAGTTTTTCAATTTATTTGAAATTTTTCTAGGGGATTTATTTTCCTTTTTTAGGGACTTGACTAAAGCTGAATATGCCGATAAATTCATGTAATCGACAAGTTTGATATCAATAAATGATGAATTTTTCTTTTTAAGATTTATTCTTATTCGCTTTTGATGCATCAATAAACATCCCGAGGTGCAAGTGCAATTTGTCATACTAACTCTGATCAAGTCGAAATGCTCCTTACTTCGGTCTATGGGCCTAAGGGGGACAAGTGACAATATTGCCTTTATCTTAGGTAAAGTCGGATTATAAAATCCAGGTTATGATGAAATGGTTAAGTCAACAAAGACAATAACCGTCATCAATGCAAACTTGCGAAAATGGCTAAGTCAAAATAAACATGCGTCATAGAAATTGACAAAAAATGGAATCCGTACAATGTTTTGACCTCGGCCAGGTCAACAAAATGAAACTCGTAAAATGCACGAGTTGAGAAAATAAGATTTATTTGCGTGATAAAAATAACCCGTCTTGGATGGGGAAAACTCGGATAAAGCTTAACATGGAACTCATAAAATGCACAAGTTAAGAAAATAAAATCTATTCAAGTTGCAAAAATAACCCGTCCCGGATGAGGAGCAACTCGGATAAGGTTTGATATCCTTAATTGCCTAAGTCACAAATTTAGAAAACAAACATACAAGTTCATTTAACAAAAAGATAAGTCCTTAGAAGTATTTAACAAGTACTTCAAGCAACCCGAAAAGAAAACGAGCCTCAATACTTAGCCAAATGCGTCTAAGTCGTTGAAGGAACATGCAATACAAAAATATTAACATATGGAGCAAAAGTATGAAGGCAAATAAAGAACCGTAAAAAGGTTATGAAAGACCGGGAAGCACCACAACAATATTCAAGACAAATTAAAAAGTGGCTCAAGAGCCCCAAATGGAAAAGAAAAAATTACAAGGGTGACCGGCATCCCGGACCTTCATTCAGCTGGGGTGGCAGGGGTCACTTCTGATGCCGCACGAACCTTAGTGGGCTGATTACCTGCCTCCTCACCCTCTTCAACTACAGTCCCTCCCCCTCAGTTTGAGTGACTGAGTCACCTGCTGGAGATGCAGAAGGAGGTGGAATGATCTGGTCGTTGCTGACATATGCACGAGCATTCAAGCCGGCCACATTCAAAGGCAGATCTAGATTAAGAACTTGAAGTTGTCTTAATGCATTATAGAAGGAACCAGTGATGGATTTTTCAAGTTCGCCCCGAAAAAGCTGGGCACTAGCCTCAGCTTCCTTCAACTTCCCTTCCAACTTCTCATACCTAATCTGGAAGTCCTTCATCCTCAGGCCATCAGCGGCATGCAGGTCTCGAAGCTTAATGTTGTCTCGCTGAAGAGTAGTGAAGCCCTCCTTTGCTTTAGCCAGGTCAGCTACAGTTTGGTCATACTCATCTTTCAGAGAGGAGAAATCCTTCTTCACCTTCAGCAATTCGGCAACTGTCTTGGCTTGCTCCTCCCGAGATGCAGCTGCCTTATTTAAAGTGTGTAGATATTTTTGCTTAAGAGAAAGCAAAGGCCTTGCTAATCCGACCATCTTCATACAACAGAGTTCCATCTCCTCCAGTTCTTTAATCTGGACCGCGGTAAGATGAGAGGAGTTGTAGAAGGTCTCTGGAGTGAAAATCGCATCCCGGAGAATGCCGTTTATCCCGGACTGCCACACAACATGTTTGACCAACTCGGGCGATGGAGGAAGGGTAGAAGTCTTCATTACTCGCTGGGAAGAGGCAGGGGCACCAATATCAGCAGGGCCCCCTTATTGTTGGTACTGCCAGAAGCAGCATGACTTTTATCAGCCAGGATGCCTTTAGGTTTGTCAGTAATGGCCTTCTTCTTAAGATTTGACGCCTTCCTCTTTTTCGGAAACTCGGCAAAAGTTTCCTTTGACTGAGTCAAAATGGCCAGCCAATTGGGGGGGGGGGGGGTTCATTCTACTGGTTTTCCATGCTAGGAACTGCAAATCAAAAATAATAAAACAAAGTTATTAGATGCAATATAACGAGTATGCATGCAATGGAAAAAATGTGTCATACTTAGTTCAGTATCAAGCTCCTCTTGGGATTTGAAAATAAGAGATACAACACTAGCATGCTTGTGCGATTGGAGATATGTACCGATGGCAATTACACTATTGACATCCGTAGGGTTCAACCCAGTCTCTTTGAAGCGGTAGCTTGAAGGGGGAAGTTGATAATGGTCAAATGACCAGTACAATGGAAATTTTCCCTCTACATCCTCGGTTCCACAGTTATCAACAAACCATACATTCTTACCGGGATGTGCAGAAACTTTAAAGAACTTGTCTTTAAAATTCTTGAAAGAATCAGTGTAAACTCGAAAGAGTTTGCGGTCAGGGATACCTTGGATGATAACCCAACCTTTTCGTTCTGCCGGTTCACGGCCAGTTCGAGGGGTGAGGACTTGAAAGAAGAAAAAGAAAACACAAATAGAAGAAAGAAGAGCAAGGTATGCACAAAAACACTCAAAAGCCTTAATAAAACCCCAGCCGTTGGGGTGGAGTTGGGTGGGAGCTATTTGAAGATGACTTAGAAGGTCCATTTGGAACTCGTCAAAGGAAATCGGATGCCAAGTTGGGTCACGACATCCCGATAGAAGAAAAAGAAACAAGGTTCTTCTGAAGTTCCCCAGAGCAAACCGGTTTGTCTTCTCGTGGGGAGATTATATCATAATTCTCTAACTCCTCAATGGGAAGACCAGCTACATCACCTGAACTCATTTCGGAAGTGGTACTTAAAACTTCATAAGTTACACAGGGAAACTGTGATACTAAAGAGGCAGGAGGACACTCGGGGTATGACTCAGTAGAACCCACTCTTCTACAACCTCTGGGGGGAGATGCCATAAAAACCTAAAATAAAGAAAATAACTTGATCAGAAGAAGAGAATGGGCATACCTGAATCAAAAATGCTACTAGAAGAAGAATCACTAGAAGATGAAGAAGTCGGTATATCTGAGATCATAATGGGGTCATCTGCCTCACCATATGCAGAGGTAGATCCCGGAATATCCCCATGTCGGCAGCTAGCCAAAGTAGACTCAGCCAGAGAGTCACATCCTTGCTCAATAAGCTTGGAACTCAGATAGACACAAGATTAACACGGAACACTCTTCTGGATAGGGGAAGATCGAAGGAAATCCCGGATGGTTAATGAAGGACCAGGGTGAGTTATAAGTGAACTATTGGAGGGCTTACATCCAGTTTGGGGAAAATGCTAGGAAGTACGTTTACTCACAGAAAGACGACTCCTACCCCAGGTGGACGAACCTCAACCCCGGCTATGCCCTAATCCTCTATCAGACAATCCAAACCTCCTCTGGGATCTACCACCGCGATAACCAGGAAGCATGGCTTCGCGTTCTTCCTCTTCAGTCCTTAGAATCCCCCACAACCAGAAAATGGCACCAGGGGAAATCTTTAAAAAAATTCATAATTTTCCTCCTTCTTCCCCTCACAATACAGAGCTGAAGAATGAGGGTTTTCCCCCCTCATTTTGTTAAAAGTCCAGACGACACTAAGGTTTAAAGCAACAAAGAAAAACGAAAAAGGCAAGGTGACGAACACCAAAATGCCAGAAGGGAGGCAGTATGCAACCCTCTAAAGATACCAGAATGTTAATTACAACGAAAAAAGAAAGGAAATCAACAAAATGACATATGATGAATGAAAAATTCAAAATTGAAGAAGCATGCTCAAAATCAGATGGCTAAATGCAAGCATCCCAAGGAAAAAGTAATAATAATGAAAACGCAAGTGAGGTACCTGAAGAAAGCAGCGAACTTGCAAGGCTATGGGAGAAATGCGTTTGAGATGTTGATACTCAGAAAAATTCACGCGGAAAGAAGTTTCTGTACAATGCTTAGAATGAAAACGAAGGCAAGTAATAAAAGGCGAAGGCTTATATACTCATGAGTAGTAACCACTGTGGTTACGAATGGCAAAGGTCAGGGGCACTAAGGTCATTTCACTCGTGAGTGGTAACCGCAGCAATCATGGATGGTAACCGCAACAGTCGTGGATGGAAAGGGACAGGGGTACCAGCATCATTGCACTTAAAAAGCAATGATTAGACGCCTGAAACGACGCTCCTAATAAATGCGCACGAAACTCGAAAATGGGATAAAATGGCTGTAGCGCGCTAAAACACGCGACCAACAGCACGTGTCAGAATAAAATGAGTGCTACTGATAAGTCACGGCATGAGACTGAAGACACGTGTATACAACAACTCTTAGCCAGGTTACGTGAATGATGATTGGGGGCAACTCGCCAGTTGGATCCCAACCACTCAAACACATTCGTTACCCGATTACATATGCAGAGCATCTTGTCGGGTTCATGCATAACCCGTCCATATAACTGACTAGGGAAAATCATTCCCGGCTCCAGAAGAAAGCTATAAACTCAGAACGTGCACGTAAGGTATGCTTGGGGGAAACTCGCCAGTTGGATCCCAACTACTCAAGCACATTCCAAACTCGGTATAGGAATACATGGAATGTTTTCCTAGGTTTATGCTCAACTCGCTGAGATAAGGGGCAATGAGGACCCCGGTTGAAAAACCTCATACCAAGGAACAAGTATGCAGAGAGTTTACAAAGACTCAAACGCTCTCAGCCTAACAGAAAACCTGAACCAAAATGCAAGGAAATTCACCTCGACAACCCGAACATCTAGGTGGCCTGGCTGAGGGGCAACTGTTATGTACTCGTATGAGAGTCCCATTGAATGACAGGCCCAATAAGGGGAAATCCAAGATTCTAATCAAGCATAATTAAAGATAGAATCCATCAAGGATACTAATCCTAATACGACAGCATAGCAGATAGGCCAAGGCCCTCATCAGATGCACTAAAGGCCCACATCACATTACCCACAAGTAACTCCTATTAATAAAAGGTAAACCCTAAAGTTACGTTACTATAATACCCCTAACCCGTTTAATTAGAAAATGGCACGTGATTAAATATTTAATCATACATAAATGGGTTAAATTAAGTAAAAGACCTAATTAAATAAATTAGGGTTACTTTTGAGGTAAGAAGTACAGTCACTCATATTTTTGTGATAAAAATGTGTGTAGGAAAAAATAACCAGAATGCAAAAGTAAAGTTAAAGATATGACTGGAAAAATATTCTAGTTCATTGGGTAAAGTTTGGTATTGAATGTAGGTGTGTAGATAAATAAGCTGTTACCTAGTTAAAAAAAAAACTTCAAATAAGCCTTAAGAAACTGTGACCTTTCATTTTCTTTTCCCCGTGCGTTTGGTCACTGTCAATTTTTTTTTTCCTTAGAAGGCAACTTAGGTTTCATTTTGTTTTTCCTTTGATTCTCCTTCAATCCTCAACCAAATCACAAAGTCCACTACATGAAATTGATTGTAAACCACCCAATGAATCCTTTCCACCGATCAATTTGAGCTATAGTTGCTTGTGTGAGGAGTTCTTTCCTTTCCCCTTTTTGAGTTACTATTTATCAAGGGTGGAAAATTGAGTTTTTGATAGAGCTTTGCTTGGAGGTTTCTCTCTAGGCTTTGTACAAGTGATTAGAGGTAATAAACCTCTATTTCCATGGTTTTATTTTGATGATTTAAGCCATGAAATTTATGAGCATGTTTTGGGTGGGAAATAAATTATTTTAAAACTTGAATTGTTGATGTCTTATGGATGTGTTGGATATAGGAATGTTAAATAAGCATTTGTGTATGTGTAAAAACTGGAAAAAAATCCATGGTGTGGGCTCTTTATGATTCGGCCTTCATAGGGTTAAAGAGGGTTCATAATGCAAAATTTTATCTTATGTATTGGGAAGGTTTAATGTGTTGGAGTGAATGGAAATTTGATGAATTAGTGAGAATGCCAAAGTGGGAAAAAATCCTATGTGTCATGTCCCTAGGTTCGGCCTTGTGAGACTTGGAGGGTTTTAATGTTTAAAAATTTAGTTGAATACCTTGTAGAGATATATCTATGTAGGCCTATGTATATGTGAGTTAGTAATTAAGTGAAGAAAATTGAATGAAAAAGAAGAAAAAACCTTGGTTTCTCTCTCTTACGGCCTAGGAGGTGGTTTAGGGGTAGATGTGGTTACACTTTATTTTAATAAAATGTGTTGTATTTCAATGTATGAAATTGATGAGTTAAGAAGTGAATGGCTTGAAAAATTGTTAAAAAATACCTTGATCCCCTAAGGGTATGTCCGCAGCCTTTTGAAGAAAAATGGCATGAATTATATTGAAAATTCTCAAGTAAACACTTGATTAAAATAAAGAACGCTAACGATTATAAAATGGTCTTGACTTGTGAATTGGCATAGGATTGACATAATGTGAGGAAATGAAAGTGAACAATAAGATGTATGCCTCGTGTGAATTTCATGGCAATTGTAACATTTTATTGATTATTGTTTTGAATCCTTCTCTAGGTGTGCCTAGGGATTGAGAGGGTTTGAAATTCCATTGGAGCTATATAAGTAACTTGCGTGACAAGTAAGCGAATTAGAAAAGCTTCAAGAGGTAAGCTCTATGTTTAAGGAGTCTTTTCCTACTAGAGCATGGTTAGTGAACTGTGGTTGGATTGTATGACTGTTTTTGATGCTTTGTATAAATGCATTCATATAGAGTTATTTGATGATATGATATGTTTTGTTCTGATATGACTTCTGTAATATGATTTCTGTAACAATCTTTGGCCATTGATTGTATAGTACCCTGATGTCCGCTTTGGGGTCCTCCCTCGGGACTGATGGTGTACGCCTCTGATATGTCTGGTTCCGCTTTGGGGTCCTCCTTCGGGAACACGTGCGTTGATTTTCGCTTGGGGTTCTCCCTTGGGAATGACTACGTACGCCTCTGTAATATATGTTATATGCTTTGTTCAGTAAAGATATCTGTTATATGTTGTTTTGTATACTCTGTATCTGGCTTTCATGCAGGAGTAGGCCCAGGGGTATGGAGAATTCTCTATAAAACTGGAGTTTATTGAGATTTGTTATCTCACCCCTTCTTGGGGACATCATTTCAGGTTCTCAGATTCCCGGTGAACCCTCACGAGGTAGGGACGCGACCCGTGAGTAGAGGTGCCACGACGTACCCAGTTTGGAGTAGTTGTAGGCTACTGTATTTTGGAGTGCATTTACTTTGTTTCGGATTTCAGTATTTTGCGGATCATGATGTGTGATCCTTTACTTTGTATATGGCCTGTATATGTTTTGTACATGTCTTTCAGTTTGATGCATGTACATTTGTGTATTCAGGCATGTTGATATGACGATGTAGTATTCAGTTATGTTTACGTGTTTGATTGCATGCTGTTAGATTAGTGGCACAGAGCCAAGTTATGCATGCACCCATGGATGGGTATATGATTTTATATGGATGTCTGGTACTTCTGAAGCATATGCTTTATAAACTGTCTATCAGGGAACCTTGGGAGTGGGATTGGAAAATCCCCGGATGTCCGATTTACAGAGATTACTCTGCCCGATTTTCGTCTCCGTTAAATAAGAATAAATTGTAATAAGCATGTAAGGTGATAAGGCATGTGAAACAAATGATTTCAAGAAAAAGAAAAAGTTAGCTCACATTTTTGTAAGTTAAGTCTTCCGCTGTTTCTGTTTGTATCATATGTATGTTAATTGAACCGGCTCGAGATGGGGATGTTACAGTTACGCTCTCTCTCTCTCTCTCTTACTGTTATGTTATCATTGTGCTCACACTCCCTTTGGCAAATGCCGTTATTAGTTCGTTGTTGTAACATCCCGGGCGCTGACGAGGGCGGGAGTGATCGCCGGTGTGAAAGGGCATGGACAAGGAGCGGCTCCTGGCAGGCTTCTAGGGACGGGGTACATGAATGAATCGAATCAACACCCGAAAGAGAGGGATTCCAGAGACTGTGCTGGTATGGGACAGTACAGTTGGGAATGACTTATAAGAATTAATTGGTACTACCTATACTAACAAGATGCATCTACTTTTCGGTAGTCCGGATCGAAAGAACTCCACAGTTAAACGTGCTTGACTTGGAGCAATTCTGGGATGGGTGACCTCCTGGGAAGTTTTCCCGGGAAGTGTGCGAGTGAGGACAAAGCACGCTGAAAAGTCTCGTATTAGTGTGTGGGGACAGTCGTTAATCCTTGCAAGTTGCCAGGCGTTACAAGTGGTATCAGAGCCGGGCCTCTCATCTAGTACGGTGTGGTTCGAGGACGAACCAGGCGGAAGCTGGTGGGCATGTAACATCCCGGGCGCTGACGAGGGCGGGAGTGATCGCCGGTGTGAAAGGGCATGGACAAGGAGCGGCTCCTGGCAGGCTTCTAGGGACGGGGTACATGAATGAATCGAATCAACACCCGAAAGAGAGGGATTCCAGAGACTGTGCTGGTATGGGACAGTACAGTTGGGAATGACTTATAAGAATTAATTGGTACTACCTATACTAACAAGATGCATCTACTTTTCGGTAGCCCGGATCGGAAGAACTCCACAGTTAAACGTGCTTGACTTGGAGCAATTCTGGGATGGGTGACCTCCTGGGAAGGGATGGGTGACCTCCTGGGAAGTTTTCCCGGGAAGTGTGCGAGTGAGGACAAAGCACGCTGAAAAGTCTCGTATTAGTGTGTGGGGACAGTCGTTAATCCTTGCAAGTTGCCAGGCGTTACAGTTGTGCACAGTGATCTGGTTGAGTTAAGGGTATCTCCTTCATAGATACCTTGGAGAGGACACTAGATCTAAGATCAACATACTAGTCCATTGGACTGGACATCTCTATCTCTAAGACAGAATAATAATATATATCTCAATTATATCAATATAATCTACTAAGGATCAAAGAATATGAACCTTATCTCTAGTAAATAAGGCAGCTATTTGACAAATCAAGGGAAATCTAAGCCCAAATCCTCAAAGGTAAATCCTATAATATTAGTATTAGAAATAAAAATAAGTCTAAAAATTAAACAAAAAATAAAAATAAAAACATACGTACACATGTTTCCAAGTGAACTCTAAGTGCATCAATTTACTTACTCTCTATTTAAAAAATAAACTATCTATTATTAAAAAAATGTATTATAAGTACCTGGCTTAAGTTATGGAGAGCCGATATTGTGGTTGAGGACAAGTTTGGACAATTCTCCACAATTAAATTCAAGTTCTCAACAAGGTTGGGCAGTCCTTGGAGTGTCAGGTATCTCAAATTTATACACTTGCATTGTATCACCTTCTTCGGATCATGATCTTTATATACACTTCCAAAAATAAACTCTAGTTTAGAGCAGTCCACTATGTCCATGGACTCTAATTGTGGCAGATGTCCTCCAGCCATGGACATAGGGAAGACACATTTCAAGTTGCTGCATCTCACGATCACAAGAGTTTCCAGTTTTGGGAAGCACACATGTTGAGTGTGTGGAATTGATGGCTCTTTGCTTTCTTCTTCTGAAATTATTTCCTCCAACTCCTCACAGTCGTACACATCTAATGTTCTCAACTGTGGAAGACTTCTGATGACAGCGGCAGAAAACATGGACTTCAATTTACTACACCCAATCACGTATAGAATCTCAAGACTTTTGAAACTGATTAAGGTGGGGCCCTTCCACAAATATATTAGATTAATTAAATCCACTAAATACAATGTCCTCGCACTTGAACTCATCACCTGCTCATCGTATCCGTCTACCGCCTGCATTTCAAACATGATAATAAGCAATTTGAAAAAATTAATAAGCTTTTTAGTGTAGCTTCTGAAATGATTTATCAATACCATTTGAAAATATTCTGAAACTGGAGCAAATATGGGGCATCCATCGATATAAATGCCAGCAAGCTTTACTGCGTGTAGCTTTATCCCTTGACAGATGTCAACGAGAACCGGCAATCCTTCAAGTCTTATCTCTATCAAGTTTGGGAGCTCAATTTTTTCTTTGCTGTCTTTAGTTTTATGCCAAAAGACCTCCTCCAATAGAGCAGCCCCTATTATAGTTAAACTTGCTAGTTGTGGAAGCATTGTAGCAATGGTTGAAGAGAAAAGTCTCTTCAGCTTGTTGCAATTAATGACCTCCAACGTTTCAAGGTTTGGGAAACATACTTTAGAGTTGGCTATATTGTGAGGTTCCTCATCCTCATAAATTATTTCCTCTAGTTCGTCACAATCATATATCTCTAGGGAAGTCAAGCACGGTAGGCTTTTATGAAGGACTTCCATTGAGAATACATGTTTCACCTTTCCACATCTAGTCAGTTCTAATGTTTGAAGATGTTGTAGGTCCAAAATGAATAGTTGTTGTGGAGTTTGAGCATCATCACTCTGTAGTTTCTGCATCAAAAAGAATGAAAGAACATCAACGGCTAGAAGGACAGGTTAGATCAACCACACTGTTACTGCATGTGGCAAAGTGGCTATCCTGTTTTGGAACCAAACAGAATATATATCAACGAGAACTAACAATGCTTCAAGTGTTACCTTCCTCAGGTTTGGGAGTTCAATTTTTACTTTGTTGTCTTTAGTTTTATGCCCAAAGACCTCCTCTAATTGAGCAGCCTCTCTTATAGTCAAACTTTGTAGTTGGGGAAGCATTTTAGCAGTGGTTAATGAGAAAAGTCGCTTCAGCTTGTTGCAATTCCACACCGCTAATGTTTCAAGGTTTGGGAAGCATGCTTTAGCGTTGGATATATTGTGAGGTTCATCATCCTCGTAAATAATTTCCTCTAGTTCGTCACAACCATCTATCACAAGGGAAGTCAAGCATGGTAGGCTTTTATGAAGGACTTCCATTGAGAATACATGTTTCACCTTTCCACACCATCTCAATTCTAATCTTTGAAGATGTTGGAGGCCCAAAATGAATAGTAAAGGAGTTTGAACATCATCACTCTGTAGTTTCTGCAACAAAAAGAATGAAAGAACGTCAAAGGCCAGAAGGACAGGTTAATCAACCACACTGTTACTTCATGTGGCAAAGTGGCTATCCAATTTGGGAACCAAACAATATATTAATCAGGAAGTGGTGAATTTAGGAGAACTTACCCATTGTTGTTTCTTCTTAGAAGACCAACTTGGGTAGTAGTTTTCATGGCTAATTTCGAGAAAGGAAGGGAGCTCCTTCAGGATGAGTGATTTTAAATGAGGAAATAAATTTAGAGAAGATGAAAAATTTTCACTTTCATCTTGTGGGAGCAATACATTTGAATTAGGAACGGGAAGTATTTCCTGCCCTGAATTAATCCCACTCTCTTCCTTTCTAATCATATGTTTCAATAAACCACAACTTGATAACTCTATTTCTTCAAGCTTTCGCAGATTTCGAGCAGCAGACATTGGGAAGAGTGATGTCAACTCAGGACATTCTTTTATGGCCAAGCGCTTAAGATTGCACAAATTGCTTTCACCAGGAAATGTGCCCTGCAAATTACAACAATTACGTATTTCTAGTATTTCCAATTTTTGGAAGAAGTTGATTCCATGTGCAGTAGCTTGATTGACGAGGCATTCTATCTCATTACAATCAATCAAATGGAGCTCAGTCAACTCGTTCATGCTTCCTACAGCTCGAAACATTTCTGGGATGATACTTTTACAACCTCCCTCAAGTTTATCCAAAAGAACAGTGTCTGCTCTTTGTAAAAGATTCCTAACAACTTCACCTGGCATGGAGATATTGAACTTTGCCATGTACATATCTCTCTTTGGCAAATTTTGAATCACATAGCGGTCATCAAGTTTGGGCACCCCAACACTTATCACGTAGCTTTGCAATTTCATTAAATTTTCATTCTTCTCTAAAGTTACATGTGAATTTATGCATACTTCACCATAAATGTATAACTCTTCCAGTTGCGAACACCTTCTGATTACTCCATCACAACATTCTTCAATTTGACACATCGACAAATCCAGTAATTTCAATTTATTCAGTTTGTCAATTTCATTGGGTAGCTCCTTAAATTTACTATATTTCAAGTCTAAAATCTCAAGTCTCCTTAGGCTTACAACAAAAGACATGTCTTCTAATTCCAATTTCAACAACCGCAGAGTTCGAAGATTAGTTAGCCATTGAGTTGATTGTGGCAATGATAATATCTGCAACCGCCATTGAGTTGATTGTAGAGATGGTAATTGATGCCACAACCGCCGCTGCGGCGGCCTCTGAAAGAGAAAGAGTTTCCCAATTACTGCCAAAACCTTGAGCTCTTTCGCACCTTCAAATGATACATTTGACCAATCCATTGGTGGAGGATTAAAGAAGTTCAACAATAGAACCTCAAGTTTTGGAGCATTAAGCTCAGCAGGGAACCAATTTTCTTTCAAATCCCATGAAGATACGGCAAAAGAATCTTTAATAGCTTCTTCATGCTCTAATAATTCAGGCAGCTTTCTTCCTTCATTTATGAAAATGGTTCCTTTCTCTTTGGACGCTATCCAAACAGCTACATCACGAACAAAATCATGCATTTTTAATTTTTTGTTTCCTTGTTCAGAATAGGAAAGCAAACAAGAATCTATGAGATCTCTAATTGCCATAGTCACTTTCTTCCTTGCTATCTCAAATGAGTCAACTTGCCCGCATATTCCCAGTCCTATTCCATATCTGAACAAATCTTCAACCACAATCTCATGTTCTTCAGGAAATATACTACACATCAACAAGATTGACTTGGCAGTTTCATTTCTTAAATAATCATAGCTTAATTTAAGACAGGTGAAAGCATCTTTAACACCCGGTTCCACATCAAGTGGTTTTGAATGCCTTAGATTGTTCAATGCTACTTTCCAATCATCGTCAGACTTCCCGATCAAAGAGGTTCCCACATATACAATTGCAATGGGCAACCCTTTACATTCCCTAACAACTTCACGTGCCACTTCATTCATTGAGTCAGAGGAGAATCCACCATTTATTCTTGCATTCATTTTTAACAAAGTCCAAGACTCCTCTTCAGATAAAAGATGTAGCGGAATCATTGTGTTACAATCCATTGAGGTACATACTTGTTGGATGCGCGTGCTCAAAAGGACCTTGCAACCCTTATGGTGGTCACCCTTAATAGGAATGCCTATCTTTTTGAAATCAAGCTTTGCCCAAACATCATCCAAAATTATTAAAATCCTTTCCCCACTCTTCAATCTCATTGACAGTCGTTCTGCCAGTCCTAAATCGCTTTCTTCTTCAAATTTCAGTCCCAAGATGTCTGCAATTTCTTTTTGAATCTTGTTAATTTGTGGTTCTTGGGAAACTGCATTATATATAACATGATCAAAAATCTTCAATTTCTTTGCTTTCTTGCCCACTTCAATTGATAGGGATGTTTTCCCCGAACCTCCCATCCCATACAATCCAATAATGTAGCAATTGTCATCTTTGAGAGCTTCGAGAAGTTTATCCTCAGCCTCCTTTGTAGACTTGAAGTATACAAAATTTTCAGAAAATAAAGATTCAATTCCTGAAAGTGAGACAGGGTGTGATAATGGCTTGAACTGATCACTGTCTCTCCTTAATTGTTCCATTATCCTTGTTTTCTTTGCCAATTCTCTGCACAGACAATATCGCTTCCAAGTAGGACACCACCCTCGAAAACAGCCCTTGTTTCCATTCAGTTGTTGTTCCAAATCCTCCACCTTTGCTATGACTTCTTTTACATCATTCATCCACTTCTTAACAGCATCATCAATTTCATTTGTTCGCTTACGTTCTTCCTCAATACATTTCTGAATTGTCCCTTGCTTTAATTTAAGCTTCTCTTTTTCGATTTGAAGAGTTGTTGTCACTTCTCCAACACAAAACAAATATTGTCCTTCGCGCAATGCTGGACCCACCAAATTTTCAGCGAGCTTGGATGCAACAGATATTCCGACCTCCTCCATTTGAGTTAAAGGCAACCTGACAACAAAATCATTTAAAACAATTACTACAATATCATTTGAATATAGAATATATTTGGAAATTATAACTATTTTTTCTTTTCAAGTATGAATTACCAACTTGGTTGCATATTTCATAGCAACATTGTTTTCAAAATTCTAATTTTATATTGAGCTATGCCAAATTAGGGGTTGAAGCTCAAGATAAGTTCCTAGTAGGATAATTATAGGAAGTTTACGTCTGTATATAAAGGTTGGGTACAAAATATGCATTTTGAGTTTTGATGTTGTGTATAAATGTTGAAATGTCTATTTATTTTCGCGTGTCACTTAAAATGTTGAAGAGTCAATTGTTTCTTGATTTTCTTATGTGAGTTATCAAGTTAAATTGCTATGATGTTTATGAAGGGTATAATGGCTGATGTTACGAATAGTTAATAACCGGTATTATGAGACTCTTGATTAGCATTGTAATAAGTATCTTCATAGGTCTTTTCAGTTTTTTGTATTGCCTTTTAATAGGCTTGGTGCAGTGGAGAGATATGCAGCATTCCCTTTTCGGTAATTTGTCCTTGTTTCAATGCTAGAGTCTTAATATTATTAGTGGTATCAAGAGCCATGTTGAAAGTCAAACACGTGAGAGAATAGAGTTGTAAAAAAAGAGAGTGGAGAGTCATTGGCCATAGATTCTAACTTTGTGTAAGCAATCATTCCATGTTTCGATGGTAACTATGATCATTGGAGCATGTTGATGGAAAATTTCCTTCAATCCAAGGAATATTGGGACGTAGTTACCAATGGCGTTTCCAAACTAGTAGAAGGAGCTCAGTTGACAGCAGCACAATGAGCAACTCATGAAGCGGCAAAACTGAAGAATTTGAAGGCGAAAAATTATCTCTTTCAGGACATTGATTGTTCCATCTTGGAAACTATTATTTGCAAAGAATCTTCCAAGGATACTTGAGACTCCACCACAAGAGCAAAGAGGTAGCGTCAAACTTTATGCTCAGAATTCAAAACACTTTGAATGAAGTTGGGATAATCAATTGCAGGTTATTTCTCTCGTGTGATGACCATTGTCAATAAAATGTGAATTCATGGAGACAGGACAGAAGAAATAATTGTCATAGAAAAAAATTCTTCGATCGTTAACACCAAAATTTAATTTTGTAGTTTGTTCTATAAAAGAATCTAATGATATAGATGATTTATCACTTGATGAATTGCAGAGCTCATTGTTGGTGCATGAACAGAAGTTCAAACAGGAAGACGAGGATAAGCAAGCACTAAAGGCTTTTACCGATATTCATTCCAACAATTTTTTCGAGGAAGGGGTAGAGGTAGAGGTAGAGGCAGAGGCAGAGGAAGGGGAGATCTCAAGATTAGAGATACCTCCACTAATTTCAGAGCCAATAATGATCAATTTCAAGGCAAAGACAGAGGAGGAGCTCTTGATAAATCCAAGGTAGAATATTTCAGGTGTCACAAATTTGGTCATTATTAATCTGTATGTTATACTAGGCTGCCGAATAACAAAGAAAAAGGAGAAAGTTCAAACGTTGCAGAAAAGGAAGAAGTTGAAACCTTATTGATGGTTGTTAAAGATGAAAAGAAAATCGAGTCAGATGTTAGGTATGTGGATAGTAGTTACAGCAACCATATGAGTGGTAGTAAGTCTTATTTCTCTCATATGAATGAAAATTTTCAATCCACTATGAGTTTTGATGATCATTCTAATGTGAAAGTAATGGAAAAAGGTGATATCAAAATAAGAACCAAGAATGGTTTTGTTGAAACAATATCTAATGTAATGCATGTTCCTGATTTGAAAAGTAATTTATTGAGTGCTAGCCAATTACAAGAAAAGGGTTATGTAATCACTATTAAAAATGATGCCTGTGAAATATATAAGTCTGTTAGAGGTGCTATTGTTATTGTTCAGATGAGTTCAAACAGATTGTTTCCATTAAAGACTAAAGGAATTCAATCTAGTTTAATGGCTGAAATGAAAGATCCTTCATAGTTGTGGCATTTTTGCTATGGCAATTTGAGCTTTGGTGGATTGAAGACGCTCTAACAGAAAAACATGGTGATGGGCCTCCCTCAAATCACAATTCCTCTTTCAGATTATGTGAAGGTTATGGCTTGAAGCTATGTGAAGATTATGTTGTTAGCAAACAACATCGTTCTGAATTTGCAAAATGGAACTCATGGAGAGCAAAAGGAGTTTAGCAATTGGTGCATTCATACATTTGTAGTCCAATAAACCCAATTTCTAATGGAGGTAAAAAATATTCAATTACTTTCATTGATGATTTTTCTACAAAAACATGGGTTTAGTTTTTACAAGAAAAGTCATAAGCTTTCTTACATTTAAAAATTTCAAAGCTCGTGTAGAGAATGAGATAGGAAGAAAGATTCGGACCCTTCACACAGATCGTGGTGGTAAATATTGCTCAAAAGAATTTGAAGCTTTCTATGAAGAACATGGCATTCGAAAAGAGCTTACAACTGCATATACACCACAACAAAATGGTGTATCGGAGAGGAAGAATAGAACCATCCTTAACATGGTTATAAGCTTGTTGGCAAGAGGAAGAGTTTCAAAAATGTTTTGGCCAGAAGCAGTAAATTGGAGCATTCATGTCTCGAACAGAAGTCCAACCTTTGCAGTTTGAAACATGACGTGAGAGGAGGCTTGGAGTGGGAGAAAACCAAATATGGATCACTTTAGAATTTTTGGACATATTGCATATTCTCATGTCCCAGATCAGAAAAGAAAAAACTTGATGACAATGTTGAAAAGTGCGTCTTTCTATCTGTAAGTGATACATCTGATATGCGTCTAGCATATGATGCTTTCTAAGCTAAAAGAAGAAAGGAATTAATCTTAAATGAGCGAAAGTTGTTTATAAATGTTAGAAATATTGATTATTCCTTCTCAATCATTCTCTCACTCAATTTATACATTTTGATTGCAGGAAGTACCAGAAACGAAGTGAAAAGAGGAAAATAAAAAATGCTAAGTACCGCGTGAATTGCGCGGTAACTAGCGCGATCCACGCCATAAATTCAAATGCTCACTGTTTTGTCGTGCGATCCATGCGAATATGGAGTAGTACGCACTGGCGTCATTTATCTCTTTTAATTGGACGCAAATTGCATTTAAGGAGGCCCAAGAAGGCGTGTCGGGAGACTTCGGGGCCTTGGTCCAAAGTGTCGGGATATAGAGGATTTCTGCAGCGCGAGTCAGGCCAAGAAGGCCAAGATTGAGGTGCCACAGGGTACTTGTGGTTCCACTTCCTGGAGAGACAGGAAGTTTGGGAACAAAGGAAAAGGAAAACAGTTGGCGGCTAAACAAACGCCAAATCAGTTTAAGAAGACTTCTGCTCAGGGGAGTATAGCGAGACCTCCTGCTCCCAGATGCTCGGGATACGGGAAATCACATTTTGGGCCGTGTGCTACAGGCCAGTTGATATGTTTCCAGTGTGGCAAGGAGGGCCACTACTCGAGAGATTGCCCGACGGCGAGAGCTGTTGCAGTGCAGGGAGTTCCCTTGCAGATGGTTCCTACAGTGGCACCAGCAGTGCCACCTACTACTGGGCGTGTGTACACCCTTGATCGTCAGCAGTCGGACAGAGCTCCGAACCTGGTCAAAGGTACTGTTACCATTGGTGGTTCAGCTATTGATGTGTTATTTGATTCTGGGGCAACACATTCATTTGTTACTACCCTTATTGCTGTGGGGCTTGAGTTGCCTAGTGATGTGCTTTCTCCACCGATGCAGGTCTCCACCGGTGCGGGTGACCACCGCCACCGGAGAAAAATGTCTGACCTCCACTGTCCATCGTGATGTAGCGTTTCAGTGGGATGGCCGTGACTTCTCGGTAGATCTGATAGGATTGTCGATGGCCAACTTGGAGATTATTCTGGGCATGGATTGGCTGTCCAGAAACTATGCATTGATTGATTGTTGTGCCAAGAGAGTGGTGATGTCTCCGGGTGGGTCCACAGCTAGTTCCTCACCGTTCATTTCAGTCCTGCAGGCGAGGAGGGCCTGGAGAGCAGGGGCATTTGGCTATGTCATGTTGGGAGGTTTGGTGAGTGGGACACAGGAAGATCTCACTGGCATTCCTGTGGTGAGGGAATTCCTCGAGGTGTTTCCCGAGGAGATTCCTGAGTTTCCATCGTAGAGGGAGATAGAGTTCTCCATTGACTTGTTGCCTGGTGTGGGGCCTATTTCACTAGCTCCATATCGGATGTCGCCATCGAAGTTGGCAGAGCTGAAGAATCATATTGAGGATCTTTCGGTGAAAGACTTCATTCGACCGAGTGTGTCTCCTTGGGGAGCACCGGTCATATTTGTGAAAAAGAAAGATGGGACAATGTGATTGTGCACCGACTACAGGCAGTTGAACAAGGTGACAATCAAGAACAAGTATCCCCTTCCACGCATTGATGATTTGTTGGATCAGCTCAGGGGTGCTTGCGTGTATTCAAAGATTGATCTCCGGTCCGGATACCATCAGATATGGGTAAAGCCGGAGGATGTCCCAAAGACAGCATTTCGCTCGAGGTACGGTCATTATGAGTACTTGGTGATCCCGTTTGGACTCACCAATGCACCCGCAGTGTTCATGGATTACATGAACAGGATCTTCTAGCCGTACCTGGATCAGTTTCTGATCGTCTTCATTGAAGACATTTTAATTTACTCCAAGACAGAGGAGGAGCATACTGAGCACTTGAAGATTGTGTTGCAAGTGTTGAAAGAGAAAAAGCTTTATGCAAAGCTATCGAAATGTGAGTTTTGGCTCAAGTCGGTGAAATTTCTGGGTCATGTGATTTCCGCTGAAGGAGTTGCAGTTGATCCTAACAAGATTAAGGCCGTGATGGATTGGGAATGACCCAAGACGGTTACAGAAGTGAGAAGCTTATTAGGTTTGCAGGGTACTACAGGAGGTTCATTGAGGGATTCTCCAAGATGGTGTTACCGATGATTCGCCTTACCCGAAAGGAGACTCCATTCGTGTGGACACATGAGTGTGAGGAGTGCTTCCAGGAGTTGAAGTGGAGACTGACTACTGCTCCTGTGTTAGTCCTTCCCGATCCTGCGAAGCAGTTTGAGCTTTATTGTGATGCCTCTGGTAAGGGGCTAGGCTGTGTGTTGATGCAGAAAGGGAAAGCTGTTGTGTATGCTTCAAGACAGTTGAAACCTCATGAGGAGAACTATCCGACTCACAACTTGGAGTTGGTAGCTATTGTATTTGCTTTCAAGATTTGGAGGCAATATCTGTATGGCATGAAGTTTGCTGTATTCAGTGACCACAAGAGTCTGAAATATCTGTTTGATCAGAAGGAGTTGAACATGAGACAGCAGAGATGGATGGAGTTCTTGAAGGACTACGACTTTGAGTAGAGGTACCATCCTGGCAAAGCCAATGTGGTAGCCGATGCTTTGAGCCGGAAATCCGTGAGCTTATCCAGCTTGATGATGAGCGACTATGATGTGATTGAAAAGTTCAGAGACCTGAGAGTGAACTCCTTATTTGGGGCGCACTGCTCGAGATGGAAACAGCAGAAGTGATTAATGAGCTGATGGAAAAGATTAAAGAGGCGCAAGTGCAAAGATAGTGCCTTGATTATATGAAAAACCAAGACGGTGTGTCTTGGAATGAGGACGGATTGCTGCTGTTCCAGAAGAGGGTTGTGATCCCTCGAGGGCCATTGACTGAGGAGGTTAAGGCAGAGGCTCATAAGGGCCAGTTTACTATCCACCCTGGTGCTACAAAAATGTACCAGGACTTAAAGAGAAATTTTTGGTGGCCGAACATGAAGAAAGACATAGCGGTCTACGTGTCCATGTGCCTTATATGTCAGAAAGTGAAGATTGAGCACCAGAAACCGTCTGGTAAGCTTCAACCTCTTGTGATTCCACAGTGGAAGTGGGAGAGCATTTCCATGGACTTCGTGGTGGGGTTACTTAAGACTCAGGCAGGTTGTGATTCTATCTGGGTCATAGTGGGCAGGTTGACGAAGTCTGCCCATTTTCTTCCAGTGAAGGTGAGCTTCACTACAGAGCAGTTGGCCAAGCTTTATGTCCGCGAGATTGTGAGGCTTCACGGGGTACCCGAGAGTATCATCAGTGATAGGGACCCGAAGTTCACTTCTCGGTTCTGGGAGGCGCTGCATGGAGCTTTTGGTACACAGTTGAGATTGAGTACCGCCTATCACCCTCAGACTGACGGACAGACTGAGCGGACCATCCAGACATTGGAGGACATGTTGAAGGCTTGCAAGTTGGAGCAGGGTTCAGCATGGGATAAGTACCTTCCGTTGGTGGAATTTTCGTACAAGAACAGTTTTCATGCTAGCCTGGGCATGGCACCCTACGAAGCACTGTATGGTAGGAGGTGTCGGACTCCTACTTGCTGGTCTGAGGTTGGAGACAAAGAGCTATTTGGCTTGGACTTTGTCCAAGATACTACCCAGTAGATCCAGATGATCATGGAAAAGTTGAAGCAGGCGCAGAATCGCCAGAAGAGCTACAACGATGTCAAGCATCGTCCACTGGAGTTCAGTGAGGGTGAGCACGTGTTTGTGAGACTTTCACCTGTCACCGGTGTTGGACGAGCATTCGGAGTGAGGAAGTTGAGCCCGCGATTTATTGGGCCATACCAAATCCTTGGTAAAGTAGGACCTGTTGCCTATCGACTTGTCTTACCTCCGGACTTAGCCAATATCCACGACGTGCTTCACGTGTCTCGGCTTCGGAGGTACATAGCAGATCCTTCGCACGTGGTGCAACCGGATGATGTGGAGGTTCAGGAGAACCTAAAGACTCCCGTCGGACCACTCAAGATTCTCGATCGAGGCGAGAAGCAGCTTAGAAGCAAACTATTCCGATGGTCAAAGTGCACCGACTTTCGAGACATGTATGTTTCTGATTTTCAGGACAAAATCCTTAAAAAGGAGGGGTGAATGTAAGAACCCGCACCGCTAATTAAGGTAATTATTGAATTAATTGTGATAAATTAGGAAATGGTTCCATAATTGACCTAAATAATTATTATTTGGCTTAAATAATTATAATAAGTGAGTAAGAATGCTGAAAGTCGCTTTTCGGAAGAAACATGCAGATACCGGTTCTACTACCCTGTATAAATGCGTACCGGAAAAGTATCCCAGAAAATTATAATAAGTGCATGATAATTACTAGAATAATATGTAGGACTTGTAAAACAAGTTTCAAGTCAAAATAATGAGAACTGATACTGGCTGTGGAAAAGCGCGTACCGAAAAGGTGCTCCGAAAAATAAAATAAAAATATAACAAATCTTAGAAAGTTGACTAGGTTAAGATTCCAAAGTTTGGGATCAAAATATTTTGCGTAGCTATTAATGCTAATACTGCGCTTTAAGTGGCCTTGTGACTATAAGTAGGCACACTAAGGGCACAATGCCCTAGAAACCTGCCTCTTGTGCGTGAGTGGGCTGACCAGCTGCTTGTGCACTGTTCCATTAGTCTTCTTCACCTCCCCATGAGAAAAGTTGATACCTTTTGCATTGATCCCTCTCTTTTCTTCTTGTAAACACTTGGGGATCATCATTGTGAGTGGTAGGTGAGCACCATTTCTGGGTTGTGGTGACTGTGAGAGTTGAGTTGTGATCTGGTTTGGTGGGCTAAGTGTTGAGGAGTGTTGCTCTTGGCTTGTGAGGCTCTAAGAAGCAAACTTGGTGAAGAAAGGTCCTTGCTTGGGGTGGCATTTTCGTGTGCCTTGAGCTTTGGTAAGCTTTTCCACCTTTGATCTTAAGTTTTTGATGGTTAAGGTTGTGTCTTGCCATGTTTAATAAGCTAAACAAGTAACCAATGGGTATGTGAACCTAAAACAGATTAAAGATGCATGCTTTAACGTATTTAAGAGTTAAAAGTTGGATCTTTGGAGTGGATATTCACGAAATGCAGAAACTGCATTCTGTCGTGAGATATCCAGATATTTGTCGAACAGATATCCGGATATTGATATCCGGATATGGTATCCGGATTTTGATATCCAGATATGAGATCTGGATATCCGGATATTGTATATCCGGATATGGTCAGTGAGATATCCGGATATGTCCCCGAGGAATATCCGGATATTCTGGGATTTCGCAGAACAGTAGCTGTGTTGTGGGTGCAGTAGGCTATTGGGGGTTTGTGGACCCTAGATTAAGGAAATTGGACTTCTATAATTAATGAACCAAGTGAGAATCATTTGATTAAGAGCTTATGGCTTTGTTGGAAGCCTTAAAACGTAAAACGTAAAGGAAATGCGTAGTCTTTAAGTTGTATGCTTGTGATGCATAATTAATGATATATTATTGGTCCATAACAGATTGTGATACTGCTGTGTTTGGACTTGAGAGTGGTTGGACTCTTGGCTTGGATTGATTGCTTGTAAGGTAAGCTTTCATGTCCTCGGTTTAGCCATGTTGTGGTTCCACCATGTCCCATGGGGATGTGGTTTATGCATGCTGTGTTACATGCTTTTGATATTTGGAAATGTTGTTAAGCTGTTATATGCAATGTGCCTTTATGATATGCAATGTGGTGTCCACCTTTACGGTAAGCCTGAGTATGTAGTACATACAATATGGTGAGGCTGTGGGTGAGGTGCAAGCGGTGTTCCTTGTACTCATGTGGGTATAGACGTATTCCTACATTTCTCTGGCCAGTAGATAATATAAACACACATGGCACGAATATCTGTTGCACTGCATACTTTTGGAACTAATATTGGAAATACTGCTTTTAGAACTTATATTGCACATGTAAGTGAGCTTGGGGTGGAAGATCCTTGAGGACCCCTTATCTTACTGAGATTTCTTGTTTAGAGATCTCACTCCACGTTTGGGGACGCTTATTTCAGGTTCTGGTAATGTTGAGGCCTCAGGTGGTAGGAGGCCGGAGCTGAGTTAGATGATATTATATGCTGACTTGTTGGATGCTGGTTATGCATGCTGCTTTATGCTTTTAGTTTCCTTTATGGTGGGATTGTCTGTTGAGACTATTGTTGGGCATTGTGCCTTATCTGGTGAGCATGGGGATTGTACATGCCACATAGACTTGATTATGTCTCCTTTTAGTTAAAGTTGTATTAATGTATCAGGGTTTTGGTCTAGGCTATGTGTTGTAGTCCTGTCACTTAGATACTCACTTTACATTTATATGAGGTATTTCGGTTAGTTGTCTTGCAAATTACATACAGGCATTATTTCATGAAATTGATTAAGTAATCAAGTTGGCTAAGGTTAATGACGTCATAATTGAATTAAAGAAAAAGTTATTCCGCATTTTAATTAAGCGTGGCTTAATACGATAGTATGTTAATAAACCGGGTTAACACGGAATGTTACAACGCGACTCCACACGGGTGAAGCACAGTACAAATTCCAGCAAGTTGGCGCAAGTTGGCGCCACATTGGCGCCAACCCGCGCCGGTTTACGATGTTTGCAACGGTGTCATTGAAGTGGCGCAAGTTGGTGCCACATTGGCGCCAACCTGCGCCGGTGTGCAAATACAGATGAAGCATGATACGAATTCCAGAGACATGGCGCCAATTGGCGCCAAACCGGCGCCAAGTCGCGCCACTTTGTGAGAATTCCAGGACAGTCTTTTGTAATTCAGACACAAGTGGCGCCGCACCGGCGCCAACCCATGCCGGTTTGCGGGAAAAATACACCATGTTTTCTTGAGGGTATTTTTGGAAGAAGGAAAAGAGGCGTATAAATAGGATGCCTTTTGCATAATTAGGGATCCATTCCAATCCATTCAGAAGAGAGCCGACGGTGGTGCTCAGAGAGAGTCTTGCAAAGATCCATTTCATCTTCTTCCCTTTTATTTATCAGTTTATGTGGAATATTGGATTTTTAGCCATGATAATGGTTGGCTAGTTCTTTTTATTGTAGTTAGGGTCACGAACCTTATGTGAACCCTTATTACAACGGATTGGTTTATGATTATTCGTTTTTATAATTATCTTTATTTCTACCCTGTGCGTATTTTATATCTTCTTTATTAGAACTGATCAATCTAATAGTTGATGATAGTCTGAGGGTTAGAACCCTGGATAGGAATATTGGGGTTTTGATCTTGAAAGGGGATAGGAAAACAATTTATATGCATGCTAGGAATAGATGTATATTTAATTGCAGATGCTTAAATTATTGGGTTCATTGCTTAATACCATGAGGAATATTGCAAGGAATTGGGGTTCCAATTGGGGTTAAAGGGTTAACCTTGCAAGGAATTGAGGGTTGACTATTAATATTTTTTAGATAATAATTTATCTGAGTAATTTTATAAATGAATATTCTAAGTCAATCCAGAGTAAGAAGCGAGAATCATTTGGTGAGTGCACTCTAGCTGCAATGCTTTTCTCATATTTTTACAAATCAATCTGTATTTTTATTTTTATTTTTATTTTCATCACAGAAATCCCAAAAATGCATTCTTACTTTCAGGTCTTATTTTTATTCCAATCAACAACAATTTTCACACACCTATTTGAATTCCTCCCATCTTAAAAGGACAATTATTTGATATTCGAAACAGAGAACTTGCTTGGAAGAATCTTACATTCAACGAGTTAGGAATTCTGTCTGAAGAAGCACACACCATGGCAGGAAACAATGAAGCGGATAATCCACTAATGGATACCATTCTGGCTCCATCTTTTAACAGGCCCAATTCGAGTATTGTTCAGCCTAATGTTGCCAACAACAATTGGGAGCTCAAGTCTTCCAATATTCAATTGGTGGAAAGAGCTTAGTTTGGTGGAGAGGAGGATGAAGACCCTTACAAGTTTATAGACAGATTCCTGATGATCTGTGACTCGACCAAACATCCTCAGGTGTCTAATGATGCAATCCGGTTGAGGTTGTTTCCTTTTTCCCTTAAGGGAAAAGCTCTCAATTGGTTGGAAAGGTAGCCTGCAAGAAGAATTCCTACATGGGAAGATTTATCACACAAGTTCTTTGTTGAGTTCTTCTCCATGGAGAGATACAATCAGATGGTGAATGATATCACCAATTTCACTCAAGCTGAGGGTGAAACTATGTGTGTAGCATGGAACCGATTTAAAGATCTAATGAGGAGATGTCCTCATTATACCATGAATACTGGAAATCAGGTGAGAATCTTCTTTTTCGGTTGTAAACCTGAGATTCGGATGGTGTTGAATGGTGCAACTGGTGGTAGTATTACATCCTTGAGAGCAAATTAGACTCTTGAGTTGATTGAAAGAATGGCTGTCAACGAAAATGAAGGTTTGATAGCCAAGCCTAAGAGAGGTATTCTTCACCTAGATAACAATGATGTGGTACTGGCTAAAAATAAGTTATTATCACAACAAATGGAAAATTTGACCTCAAGGCTTGATAAGATGCAGCTTTCTAGTGTTCAAGCTGATCAAGCCGCAGCTGTTGTTTGTGAATATTGTAAGGACAATCATGAATCCAATGAATGTCCTTCTCTACTGTCTACTGATCCTCCTCAACAAGTGCATGTGAATGGCGTTTGGTATGATCAGAGACCTCGGCCACAAAATATTCCAAGGAATTAGAATTTTCCTTCTGGAAGTAACAACTTTCATAAGAGAGTGCAGGGAACTGGACTTGATTTCAAGTCTAACAATTATTTGCAGCCTCCACCAATCCCGTCTAAGGAACCTTCTGACTTGGAGAAGCTAGTGGGACAAATAGCTCAACATTCTAATGCTTTCATAGAAGAGATTCGAGCCAATACAAAGAATA
This sequence comes from Gastrolobium villosum, assembly GCA_032173675.1. Taxonomy (NCBI): domain Eukaryota; kingdom Viridiplantae; phylum Streptophyta; class Magnoliopsida; order Fabales; family Fabaceae; genus Gastrolobium; species Gastrolobium villosum. The sequence continues at coordinate 32,157 of JAVKPL010015578.1, read as the reverse complement.
CATAGGCTTCTATCGGGAATTTAGAGAATCAAATTGGGCAGCTGGCTAACAAATGGCTAATAGAACTCCAGGTACCTTCCCTAGTAATACAGTTACTAATCCGAAGGAAGATTGTATGGCTATCACAACTAGAAGTGGTAAAATACTTCCATCTCCTGAGGTTGAAGAGAAGCTAGATACTGCAGGTGAGCCTGAAAAAGAAATTGAAAAACCTGCTGAAGTGGTGAAGCCAGTTTTAAAGAAGAAGCATGAGTTAAGTCCTGATTATGTGAGAGCTATGAAACCTTATCCTGAAAGATTCAAGCAGGATGCTCAGAAGAAACATTATGGAAGGTTCTTGGATATTTTCAAAAAGCTTCACATTAATATTCCATTTGCTGAAGCCTTAGCTAATATGCCTAATTATGCCAAGTTTATGAAGGACTTGTTATCAAGAAAACACAAGCTGCAGGAATGTCAGACAGTAGCACTCACTGAGGAGTGTAGTGCTATTATTACAAAGAAGTCTCCTCCTAAGCGTCATGATCCAGGGAGTTTTAATATTCCTATGGCCATTGGAAACAAAAATGTTGGCAAAGGCTTGTGTGATCTTGGGGCAAGTATAAATTTGATGCCCTTGTCCGTGTATAGATCTTTGGTGATATCTGAGCTCAAACCTACTATGGTTTCCTTGCAACTTGCTGACAAATCTTTAAGGAAACCCAGTGGAATAATTGAAGATGTCCTAGTGAAAGTGGACAAGTTCATCTTCCCAATAGATTTTGTAGTGTTAGACATGGAAGGGGGAACTGAAATGCCTCTTTTGTTGGGTAGACCTTTCTTGGCCACTACTCGGGCCATGATTGATGTTGAGAACGGGAAGCTTGAGTTAAGGTTGAATGATGAGACCATCACCATCAACGTCTTTGACTCTATGAAACAATCTTCTGACAAAGGCGATTGTTTTAAACTTGATGTTTTAGAGCAAGTGGGGAAAGAAGAAAAATCTTCTAGTCAAGAGCTTGATGAAGAACTTGAGGAACATGAGATTATTCCTTTTAAGGAAGAAAAATGTAGCATTTGAGGTTCTTGAAAAGAAAGATGATGACAAAGAAGATGGTGCCACAAAACTTGAGTTAAAGGAGCTTCCTGAAACTCTAAAAGATATCTTCTTAGGTGATAAGGAGACGTACCCTGTTATCATTAACAAAGAATTGCTTTCTTTCCATACCCACAAAATTCTTAATGAGGATGATGTCAAACATGTGAGGAAGCCTCAAAGGAGGCGTAATCCTACAAGGAAGAAGGTAATGACAAAGAAAGTGGTGAAACTCTTTGATACTGGTTGGAGGATGTTTGCGGATCACTGGAGGTTGAAGGCCGCAAAAAGGAGAATCTTTGAGAAGAGACACCGCGACTCTATCTCTCAAAAAAAAAATACTTCAAAGAGTTCCTCACATGGCTTTATAGTGGGAATCAAATCTGGGAATGATGGACTCATGCACTAAGGCATCCAATACCACTAGATCCTCCATTTGCTGAGTCATCCCATGTTGCTGAGGGGGATGACATGGAGGATTAGTTAAATCTCCTTGCTGACGGAGATTTATTATATATTAGTTTATTTTCTTTTTAGTACTTTTTGCTGTTTTATTATGACCATAGGTTGATGTTAGGGTCATTTAGCTGCTTTGAGTTGGTATATTTCCCAAGCATTTTGATATTTTATTGTTCGCATTATAGTTTATACTATATGCTGTTGTTTGTTCCATGATGCATGTTGTTCATCCATCTTATGGTTGGACTATTGATGGGGACATCAATCCTTTAAATCTGGGAATGATAGGCTTTGGGAAAGCACCCTGGAACTGCAATTCTTCTATCAGTGGAGATATTCTAAACTTTTTAAAATTTTAATTTTAGTTAGTTATTTTGTGTTGCTCTTACATTTAAAAAAATAATAATCTGGAAACATATTTCTTAAGCAATTCTCAGGTTTAAATGGGCTTATCTAGTTAATATGTTTGACTGAATTTTTGGAAGTATGTTGTATGACATTCTAGCATGACATTGCATAGGTATAATTGGATTGCATGATTGCTCGTTTGTCTGAGCTAATGTTGTGAAATTCTGATAATGTCTAAGGTCAATTTTCTTGAGTCTATATTGATACCATAGCTGTGAGGTTTGAGCTTAAACACTGAATTTTCTTGTTGAGAGACCTCACTGTTGTAACACTCTAGAACTTGATTTGTTTCTCTATAATGCATGCATTGGTTGAAATGATAAAGGCATTTTGTTCTTGTTAGCTTATAGCCAAAATAGCCCACCTGTATGAATTTTTCATTGCCAGCCCCTTGAGCCTGAACTTATTTTGTTGATAAATGACCTGTGGCCTGATTGATGGCTTAGTTTATATCCATGTGACATACCTTCATTAAGATTGAATTACCGATGTATTGAAAATAAAACAAAGAAATTGAGGTAAGCTCCACAAAGGTAAGTAATTAGGGGATGTAAAATTTCATTTGTTCCCTTAAAACAAAGGGAGAAAAAAGAAAAGAATGAATTTGCATAAAAGGTGGCTGAGAGGAATTAATTCCCAAAATTTTGTGGGAATGTTAGTGGAGCAAAACCATTGAGTTGAATGTGTTAAAGTGAAATAATATCAGTTTTTCAATCTCATTATTGTTTGAGCTACTGTCCATATATTCCTACCCTTTAACCCGATCAAGTTACAACCTGTTAAGTCCTTTTGATCAATTGATGCATGTATTTGATTCTTCATTTTTAAGAATTTTGAGAATAAGATCAAGCCTATGGTAGTGTTATAGTTGTGGTTGATTGAGTGATTAGGATACCCTTAAACACTGAGTGTGAGTGACATTATTTATCTGTGTGAGGGGTAATCAATGTGGACTTGTATCTTTAAGAAGCTGATGACATTGTTGGGAGTTTATGATATTGGGTCATTCATGCAAGGCATATTGTGTCTGAGAGAGTCTATGAATTGTTATGTTGGATTAATTGAATGTTTCCTGGATTGAGTCTTGTACATTGCTGAGGACAGCAACGTTTAAATTTCAGAATGGTTTGATATGCCTCTGGCAAATGTTGTTTTCTAAGCTAAAATTGATAAGAATTGAGTCATAAAAGAGCAATTTAAATACATATTTGTTTATTATATTGATTCTTTCTATGGCAATGATATTTCTTACCTATTGGTTGTGTTTATACAGGTAAAAGAAGTGAAAATTACAAGATTGTAAAAAGCCTGTTGACGCGACTCCACACGGGTGAAGCACAGTTTAAATTCCAGCAAGTTGGCGCCACACTAACGCCAACCCACGCCGGTTTACGAAGTTTGCAGCGGTGTCATTGAAGTGGCGCAAGTTGGCGCCACATTGGCGCCAACCTGCGCCAGTGTGCAAATACAGATGAAGCATGATACGAATTCCAGAGACATGGCGCCAACAGGCACCAAACCAGCACCAAGTCGCACCACTTTGCAAGAAATCCAGGACCATTTTTTGTAATTCAGACACAACTGGTGCCGCACCGGCGCCAACCCGCGCCGGCTTGCGGGAAAAATACACCGTGTTTTCTGGAGGGTATTTTTGGAAGAAGGAAAAGAGGCGTATAAATAGGATGCCTTTTACAGAATTAGGGATCCATTCCATTCCATTCAGAAGAGAGCCGATGGTGGTGCTCAGAGAGAGTCTTGCAAAGATCCATTTCATCTTCTTCCCTTTCATTTATCAGTTTATGTGGAATATTGGAATTTTTAGCCATTATAATGGTTAGCTAGTTCTTTTTATTGTAGTTAGGGTCACGAACCTTATGTGAACCCTTGTTATAACGGATTGGATTATGATTATTCGTTTATATAATTATCTTTATTTCTACCATGTGCGTATTTTATATCTTCTTTATTGGAGCTGATCAATCTAATAGTTGATGATAGTCTGAGGGTTAGAACCCTACATAAGAATATTGAGGTTTTGGTCTTGAAAGCGGGTAGGATAACAATTTATATGCATGCTAGGAATAGATGTATATTTAATTGCAGATGCTTAAATTATTGGATTCATTGCTTAATACCATGAGGAACATTGCAAGGAATTGGGGTTCCAATTGTGGTTAAAGGGTTAACCTTGCAAGGAATTGAGGGTTAACTATTAATATTTTTTAGATAATAATTTATCTGAGTAATTTTATAAATGAATATTGTAAATCAATCCAGAGTAAGAAGCGGGAATCATTTGGTGAGTGCACTCTAGCTACAATGTTTTTTTCATATTTTTACAAATCAATCTCTATTTTTATTTTTATTTTTCATCATAAAAATCCCAAAAATAAGTTCTTACTTTTAGGTCTTATTTTTATTCCAATCAACAACAATTTTCACACACCTATTTGAATTCCTCCCATCTTAAAAGGACAATTATTTGATATTCGATCCCAATCCCTGTGGAAACGATACTTTTCTTATCACTGTATTACTTGTGCAATCGGTACACTTGCTGGTGAGCATCAAGTTTTTGGCGCCGTTGCCGGGGATTGGCGTTTCTTATATCAATTAATTTTAAAACGTTGTTGTCCCCAGCAGGAACCCATGATGTATGCTAGCAGGTTGGGGGGTTTCGACCAAACATGATCTGGTACAGGGTAACACCTGTGCAGGAGTGCAATGATGTGTTATAGTGGTATTCTGCCATGCTCAGAAACTTAGACCAAGAGGATGGATGTGTGAGGGAGAACGCTCGTAGGTAATTCTCCAGACACCTATTAACCCTTTCGGTTTGACCATCCGATTGAGGATGATAACTGGAACTAAAATTTAATTGTGTCCCTTGCAGCTCGAACAGAGTCCTCCAAAAGTTGCTCAAAAAATGGGATCTCTGTCTGAAATGATGGACTCGGGCATGCCGTGGAGCTTACCAACATAGTCCCTGAAGTGTTGAGCTATCTTGGAAGCAGAGTAATGAGGGCTCAAAGGAATGAGATGAGTTGCCTTGGAGAGACGGTCAACGACTACCAGTATAGCCGAATATCCTATTGAAAGAGGTAAGTGTGTGATGAAATCCATACTCAGATGCGCCCATAAAGTTTCTGGCGTTTGTAAGGGTTGCAGCAAACCCAATGGCAGTTGATTAGGTGGTTTTAGCTTATGGGAACTTCACATTTATGAATGTACAATTTGACATTTTTTCTTACCCCTTTTCGAGGTGAAATTGTGATTGATCCGATGAAGGGTGGCATGGATGCTTGAATGTCCTCCCTGTACCAAAGTGTGGGCATCGTGGAGCACATGAGCTATCAAGGACGAGCTTGCTGGGAGAAAATTGCTTGAATGGTGAAACAAAAGGCCATTGCGAAGATGCCAATCCACTGTATGTTGGAATTATTTGTTAACTCTTGTATAAGTTTAGTAGAATAGGGATCTTCCTAATATTCGGACTGTAATGTGGTAGTATAATTGGAAATGGGGCTATAAATGGCCATTAAATGATGGCTGAGACGCGGCATCCCTTCCAGTAGATCTAGATAATCCGTCGGCCACCACGTTGGTCTTCCTTGTTTTGTATGTGATGGTATAGTTGAACCCCAACAACTTAGACAAAAATCTCTGTTGTTCATGGGTTTGAATAACTTGCTTCATCAGATGATGTAAGCTTTTGTGATCAGTTCTAATGGTGAAATGTGAACCCAGTAAGTACTGTCGCCATTTGCTGATAGCGGAGGTGATGGCGAAAATTTCTCGCACATATACTGAATGGCATTGCATTTGGGGGGCCAATTTGCGGCTATAGAAAGCCAGTGGTCTTTCCTTTTGTAATAATACCGCGCCAATGCCCACTCCAGAGGCATCAGTTTCCACCACAAAGGGTTCAGAGAACTTAGGTACAACTAATAAAGGAGCTGTCACGAGCATGTGTTTTAGGTGGGTAAATGCCTTTTCAGCTCCAGGTGACCATTTGAACCCCTCATTCGATAGCAAATTGGTTATAGGAGAAGATAGGGAGGCATAGTGTTTGATGAACTTCCGATGATAACCAGATAGCCCTAAAAATGCACTAACTTGGGTCACATTGGTGGGGGGTAACTAATCCACAATAGCTTTTAACTTCTCAGGGTCGGGAGAAACACCTTCAGCATTTATAATATGTCCCAAATAAGGAATCTGTAGCTGAGCGAACGCGAACTTCTCACTTTTGGCAAACAGGGAGTGTGCTCGTAGTGTCTGGAAAACTACTTTGAGATGCTCTAAATGCAACTTTGGGGATGCACTGTAGATCAAAATATCATCGAAGAAAATCACTACAAATCTAGTAGAAAAGCAGAGAAAATTGCATTCATAGTAGCTTGGAAAGTCGATGGTGCATTGGAAAGACCAAAAGGCATAACTACAAACTCAAAATGCCCATGATGTGTACGAAAAGTCGTCTTATGAATATCTGCCGGATGCATTCTAATTTGATGATAACCTGAATGTAAGTCGAGTTTAGAGAAAATTGTGGCCCCATGTAATTCATCCAGCAACACATCAATGGTTGGTATTGGGAATTTGTCTTGCAGTGTAATAGCATTCAGAGCACGGTAGTCAACACAAAAATGCTAAGTCCCATCTTTCTTCTTCACTAGTAGAACCGAAGAGCTAAAGGAAGAGTGGTTCGGTTGGATAAGACCCATATTCAGCATATCAGTGACCAATTTTTCAATTTCATTCTTTTGGTAATGGGGGTAACGGTAAGGGAGGACCTGTACAGGTTTGGTGTGAGGTAATAGATGGATATGGTGATTCTATTCACGGTCTGGGGGTAATTGGGTTGGTTCAGAAAAAACATCAGATAAATTGTTTAAGAGTTGAGGTAGGTCAGGGACTATGGCTAGGGTGGTTTTGGCCACTGGGGTGAGCTCTTGGTTTGCAGTTAAGCACATTATTGTAGTTAAAAGACATAGTTAATAGAGAGTAATCAGTAATAATAGGCCCCAATGTGGCTAACCATTGTACTCCTACCACAACATCAGCACCCTGCAAGTCTAAGACAAATAAATCAATTGTAAAAAGCTGTGCTTGAATATCAATCTTAACCGCTTTACAGAAGGTAGAGCATAATAAGTTGTCACCATTGCCCACTTTAACTTTGAAAGGAGTAATTGCATGCAGAGTTAAATGAAGGTGTCAAGCCATGCGTAAAGTGATGGAGTTATGAGTGCTACCGCCATCCACCAAGATTTGCACTGGTTGGCCTGTAATTTTGCCCACTAAGCGAAATGAGTTGGCTGAATGATGCCCAAATAAAGCATTAAAACTAATTTCATGGAGGGTTTCTGGTGAAGGCACATCGGCCATAGGTGTAATGGGTTCCAACGACTGGCCCACATTTATATCTGGAGGTTCATCCTCAATCCCTTCCAAATAGAGTAAGGTTGGCCTTCCTTTACATTGTTGTCCATGACTAAAACGCTCATCATAATTATAACATAGGTTCTTATCCCTACGAACCTGCATTTCAGCTGGTGATAGTCTTTTAATAGGAATGGAAGGTAATGTGGAAATAGGTCTTGAGCTAGGGAAAGGGGAATGGTAGTGAGGGGTTGGGCAGCCAATGGTGTGGTTGGGTTAGTAGGACGGGATTGCCAAGGTTTCTTGGAACGGGCCTCTGTGAATTTCTCTTCATAAACTTTCGCATATGCATAGGTTGTTATAACATCAACCGGTCGATGGACCAGTACTGCTCGTCTGATCTGTGGTTTCAGTCCTGAAATGAACAAGCTCTTAGCGGTGTCAGATCTGGAATGCGGCAAGCAATCAACTCGAAAGCAGATTGAAATTCAATGACTGAACCAGATTGGTGTAATTTTGCCAAGCTACCCACTGGGTCATCGAACTCATATGGGCCAAAACATTGATGTAATTTAAGCACAAAGGAATTCCAATCTTGAAATTTGTCGTTGCTGAAAAGGGCTTCAAACCAGCATGAAGCAGGCATGTCCAGATTGAAGGAGACTAGATCGAGTCTATCCAGATCTGGTACCTGATGATAGCGAAAATAGTTCCACTGCAAATACCAATGGGCCAGGATCGCCTGATCTGAACCTGGGAAAATCCATCTTCATGGAGCGACTTGGATGTGTATTGCGTGAAGGACCTGCGCCTAACAGACCGGATTGAGGTTGAGAAACCAGATTGGTAATCTGAATTTGCATGTTTTGGAGAAGTGTGCACATATCCTGGATCTGGCGATTAACGCCATCAAAACGCTAAGACTGTTCCTCGGAGCGCTGACTTTGTGCTACCTCAAAGTTTTCTAAACGAAGATCCACAGTACGTTCCAATGTGGTGATGTGTTGTTCCTGAGTGTGGAGCTGATTTGTGAGATCACGGAGTTTGGTATTATCAGCCATGACTCAATGAAAGAACCACTATAACATGATCAAGGGATTTGGGAGATTAAAGAAGAAGAAGAATTGGGGAGATAGAGAGAAAGAGGAGAGAGAGAAAGAAATTTTGAATATCTTTGTACCCTTCTTACTAGGCCCATTGGCTATTTAAAAGAGAAATCCATTACAAGGAATTTGAAATGACTAGTAATATAAAAAGGAAACATGTTATTTAGCTATTATATTTCCTCAGCCCAACAGATAATCTTTTAAATAGGCTGGTTTGCTTTTCCTTCATGGATCACAAGTGTTATGCATTGGGCCTTCATCAGGAGACTGGTCCGTTACAAGTACATTCTTGAATGCCCTCCAACAAGACAAAGATGAAAGTGCCAAACAAAAAAGTTTGAGAGAGGAGAAATCGTGTAAGTACTCGAAGCTTCTAACCAAAAACTAAAAAGTACTCGAAGCTTATGGGATAATATTAGAACATGTGAGATCTTACTATTAATGACTACAATTGAGTATAAGGACGATATTATGATTATTTGATATGGTTGCATACTATTTGAAGTTGACCTCATGTTTTTTTTATTTTTTTTTATTTTAGTGGTACAGGGTCCTCGCTTGATATTAGGTACACATTTTATATATGAAATGTATAATTTCAAATGAAGAATACTTGTACTTACTAGTCATTTTAGATTGTGAATTTAAAACAAAGAAATTTTTTAATTTAGTGGTTAAAATTGAGCTCAAGTTCATGCAATGTGAATTAAATTTAGTATATATATGTAATATGTAATGTTGCAGATCAAATAAAGTAAGTGTGACAATGGAGGTTGAATAGAGCATGTCTAAAGTGAGAAACTGTATTAAAAGAGTTGTAAGATTTTACCTGGATAATGAAGATGCTGTAAGGACTTCGTCCTGATTACAAGCGATAGGATCGAAACAGACTCCTCTTATAATCAATATTTTGGATATCACCTTCTTCTTTTGCAGAGTTCAAAGTATTTTTGAGAAAACTAGGAAGACAATTTTCTGGAGAGGATTAAATAAGACCAGATAGGTATCAAAATTACATGAGAATGTAAACAATCATATACCTTGACTAAAGAAACTAAGATACATGGATTTTGTTTTTAAACTTGACATCAAATTAAAAAAAAAATTATGAAATCGAGAAAATAAATCCAAGATAACATAATATACAACTTAGAAAGAACCGTTTTATCTGACAATCAACATGGTTCTGGGTTCAGTCAGTCATTTAGTTAATGGTAATATACAACTTACAAATATGCAAAAATAACACGTCCGGGCAAAATGCTTTACTTTTTCTGGACCCAAACAGAAATACCGATTACTTTATGTCTTAGCTTCATAACAAATTATCTAAAAAGAAAAGCATATTTTAATAACTTTGGATCTGTGAACCTCTGTGCTGAAGCAATTGTCCTAATAAATAACAGAGAAAAAATACTTCATTGTCCTGTGCAGTCTAATTTTATGTTCACAAATTTATTTTTTATTTAAAATTATTTTTTGGAAATATTTATTTTTTATTTAAATTTATTAAAAATAAACATTTGGAATTATAAAGTCTGACGTAACTATTTTATGAAAAACACATAATTATCATATGGATTTTTTTTTTTAACCCGTAAATTTCTCCTTGATAAAATTGAAGAGAGGGTTTGCTAAAATTGGAAACAAGAGGAAGAAAAGTAGGCCATGAGTCAAACGTGGATTTAGCTAGCATACCATTGATCAATATATATATATATATATATATATATATATATATATATATATATATATATATATATATATATATATATATATATATATATATATATATATATATATGAGGTAAGATCCTTTGACACTAGTGTCAAATTTTAAATTTGACACCTCATCTGAGAGCCGTTAGATCAAAAAAGATCAAGCGATGTATACATGCTTGTAAGCATCAGATACCATTAATTTTTTCTGATGTAATGACTTTCAGATGAGATGTCAAATTTCAAATTTGACACCGGTGTAAGACTTTTAAGTCTTACTCCTCATCTCAACCGTTGATGGACGGAGATCAACGGTTGTAATTTATAGTGTAATTAATAATTAATTAATTAATATAACTTCCTAACTATAACTGTTGGATGGACGGAAATCAAAGGCTGAGATGATAAGTAAGACTTATAAATCTTACTGTGAAGTCAAATGATCTCTCTCTAATATATATATATATATAAAGAACCTTGGGATACACCACCTCAAAAGCTAGCTCAAAGGGTGGAAGTGTCCAAGGCCTTATAAATTTCACATTAGTTGTTCATCCAACCAATGTGGGACTATATATCTCAACACGCCCCATCAGACGAGAGCCCATTGGGCTTGAAGAGTGGATAATGCAACTGGCCTAGCCTACCTGTGCTAAGAAATTCCAAAAGAGAAAGTGTGGGACGGCGAGGCTCTGATACTATGTAAAGAATCTTGGGATACACCACCCCAAAAGCTAGCTCAAAGGGTGGGAGAGCCCAAGGCCTTATAAACTCCACATTAGTTGGTCATCCAACTAATGTAGGACTATATATCTCAACACTCCACATTAGTAGATCGTTTCTCAAGCTGTTTGAGATAATCTCCGGCCATTAAATCATAACTGTACAAAGATAAATGAATGGTGATAAAAGAAGAGAAAAAAAAGGAATCATAATCATTCAACATTGAATCAATTAATATAAAGAAATAAAATAAAACGACGTTGTTTTGCGGTGACCGGAGATAAATATATCTGAAGCAATTTGAGAAATATTTTTCTCTATATATAGAGAGTATATATATATATATATATATATATATATATATATATATATATATATATATATATATATATATGTATATGTATATATATATATTATATATATAGGGGTAAATATTTCTACAGCCACTTTAGATAAGGTTATCTACAGCTACTCTTTATAACTATGTATTACTGGTAGTACATAGTTATAACTTTAAAGTTACTTTTTTTCTCTCTCTCCTCGGTCACTTTTCAGAACCTGTCTGCTGATGTGGAGAGAGGAAAAAATAACTTTAATGTTACAATTATATACTACCAGCAGTACAAATATAGTTATAAAGGATAATTGTATATAACTTTATCTAAAGTGGCTATATAAATATTTACTCATATGTGTGTGTGTGTGTGTGTGTGTGTGTGTGTGTGTGTGTGTGTGTGTGTGTGTGTGTGTGTGTGTGTGTGTGTGTGTGTGTGTGTGTGTGTGTGTGTGTGTGTGTGTGTGTGTGTGTGTGTGTGTGTGTGTGTGTGTGTGTGTGTGTGTGTGTGTGTGTGTGTGTGTGTGTGAGAGAGAAAGAGAGAGAGGATCATTTGATACTTATGTCAAACTAAAAAATTATATCAAATATTAACCGTTGATTTATGAAAATCAATGGTTATGATTTGATGTGACTATTGATTTTCATGAATATAATGGTTATGATTTATTGAAGATTTATAATTAATTAATGAGTGTGACCAAGTAAATCATAACCATTAAATACACAAAATTAATGGTTATAATACATGGTTAACTGTTAGGTGCTGTTTGGTAGGTGGATTTATTTTAAAAGCCTGGATAAGTGATGTTGGGATTGTGATACCCCATGTTTGGTAGAAGAATTTTAAATTTTTGTCCCTGATTCCAATTTAGCTGTGATTTTGATTTTAGTGCAAAATGTGCTCAGAAATACAAAACACCACAAAATATGTGGTATTCCGATAATCTGGTTTGTTGGGAAAAAGAAAAATAAATTTTGGGACTTTTGTACCCTTGCTTTTATCACTGTCAGTATACCCGATGAACTTGCACAGTGTTGCTCTTGTTCAGAAGCGGGTCGCCATTTCTTCTTGAAACAGAAGAGCTGATTACGGGATTCCAGATTTCGTTTGTCTTCCCCCGAGTTCAATCCTTTTCTTCGGTGAGAATATGTACATGTGGGTTGTGAAACCTTTGAGTATCACTGTCAGTGTTGGTTTAATGGTATGCACTTACCACAAACTTCTTTCCTTTTTTTTAATGGGTGTTGGGGCTGGTTTTGTGGCCAATTTCTTTTGAGTATCACCGTCTGTATTGGTTTACTGGTGATGCAGGTACAACATGGAAGTCCTTACCTTGCGTGATGGACCTATATATGCAAATTCAAACTCTCCTATGCAAATTTCCATATTATTAACAAGCATATAATTTGTTATAAAAAATATTATTAAGAAGAAACAGTTCTTCAAGACTCCAACCGAACCATTAAGACCTGTTTACAACTCCAAAAGGAACAATGATGTAGATAGGAGACAGTGGGGCTGATAAAGTTAAAGATGAAAGACTTATAAACTGAAGGTTATTTTTGTAAATTCTATAGACATTCCCGGTAATATTTTACTTTTAACCAAATATAGCATTCAGGAATTCAACCCAATATTCCTAGCAATATTTTGCCCAACTAAATAACTTTTTGATAACATTCCCGAAAAACCTATTTTTCTACTATATTCCCAGAAATCAGAATTCCAAGATAAAAAAATATTTCTCCTGTACAAAACGCTCCCTTAATATCTATTTGTATCAACCAAAGCCAATTGTTGTGAATGTCATTCGTACCAGTGATCACCTTGATTGGGTGCATAAATGTTAACTCTCCAGAGTTAGTTTTGGGCTTAATGTTCATGATTTGATGCCTAATATTGTTTATAATTCCTTCATAATCATGAGATAATTGCATGAATCTTATCTTTGTGTGTTTTGAATGCAAAATATGTTAAGTGTTTGTATTTGAGTTAGTTTTAATGCTAAAGCAATTAACTATATCTGAAATTTTTTATGCAAGTCAAAGTTGTAGCAATACTATAGCATTGGAGCATGTAATGAAACACTGCATTATGAAGCTGTGAGGAGCTAGCCTGTGACAAAATGCATAAGAAGATAAGCACTAGAATACGAATTCTAACTAAAGATAAATGAATTTTGTAATTTTTTTTTTATCTCAATCTCTTCTTCCTTTTCATTTGTATTCATCGGTAAAGAAACCGAAAGTGATTAAGCAAAGGAGATAGTAGACAGAGAATTTGTAAGAAAACTGATATTCATCTTTTGTAAACTTGTTGAAAAAGAAAACTACAGAAAGCAATGTACAATAGGACAATTTATAGTCCAAAGCTAACAGAAAGATTAGTTGCTTATTGTTGCAACTAATTCCGTAAAGAGAGGAAAGATACAAACAGAAACTAACTACTGTTACAACCATCCTAACAGCAAGCTCCTATCTAACAACAACTTAACTGAATACTTATATCTCATATACTCTAATATTCTCCCCTCAAGCTCAAGGGGGATGGAACAGCAATGTATGATCAAAGACCTTGAGTTTATCCCTGAGTTCACTAAACCGAGCAGCTGACAAGGGCTTAGTGAACGTATCAGCAATTTGCAAAGAACCAGGAATATGTTGCACAACAAGAGATTTGGCCAGAACCTTTTCTCTAACAAAGAAGACATCAAGTTCCATGTGCTTGGTTCTTGAGTGAAGAACCGGATTGTGAGCAAGAGCAACTGTACTTTGATTATCACAGTAGATGACAGGAACTTTAATAGGAACTTGTAACTCTTTCAATAAAGATTGCACCCAAAGTATTTCAGCAGCAGTAAGAGCAAGGCTTCGATACTCAGCCTCAGCACTGGAACGAGCAACCAGAGTTTGTTTCTTTGCCCACCAAGAGATAGGATTAGAGCCAAGAAACAGACAAGCCCCTGATGTGGACCTTCTGTCATCTGGATCAGAACCCCAATCAGCATCACATAAGGCAACAAGAGAAAGAGGATGCAGTTTTGAAGGTGGATGAAAAAGAAGGCCAAAAGAAATTGTGCCTTTGAGATACCTCAGAATTCTTTTAACAATCTTCCAATGATCCTCTAGAGGTTGAGACAGAAATTGACAGACTTTATTAACACTGAATGCAATTTCAGGTCTTGTTAGAGTAGCATACTGTAAGGCTCCTACAATTGATCTGTAGAGAGATGGATCAGAAACATAATTAGAACCATGTCTACTGAGCTTGCAACCACTTGGCATCGGTGTAGCTATGCCTTTGGAGTCTGTCATACCAACCTTGTGAAGGATATCTTTGATATATTTGGACTGAGACAAAAGAAGTCTACCATTGGAGAGAGGTTTGACTTCAATACCAAGAAAGTAGTCTAAATTACCAAGCTGTTTGAGAGCAAACTTTGAGTTCAACTGATTGGTGAGATGCTGAATCAAATTAGAACTACTACCAGTAATTATGATATCATCCACATAAACCAATACATAAATGCAATGGCCATTGGATCGAAGAATGAAGAGAGAAGGATCACACTTGCTAGAAATGAAACCCAGTTGATGAAGAGCATCCTGGAACTTTTCAAACCATGCCCTGGGGGCTTGTTTTAGGCCATAAATTGCTTTGTTGAGCTTACAAACCAGTGACTTGTCAGAGACCTCAAAACCAGGAGGTTGAGTCATATAAACTTCTTCAAAAAGCTCTCCATTAAGGAAAACATTGTTAACATCAAGTTGCTTCAAGGGCCACCCATGAGACAAAGCTAAAGTAAGCATAATGCGAACAGTAATAGGCTTAACCACTGGAGAGAAAGTTTCATTGTAATCAAAACCATGCTGCTGATGAAAACCTTTGGCAACTAGCCTGGCCTTGTATTTGTTTATGGTCCCATCAGGATTTTCTTTAATGCGAAACACCCATTTGCAGCCAATAGATGTTCTGGATGGAGGTAAATGCACAAGAGACCAGGTACTATTAGCAATAAGAGCACTGTATTCCTAGTTCATAGCTTGAACCCATTCTGGTACTAACAATTCCTGTTTGACAGTGGAAGGCTCCATATGAGTCACGAATAAAGAGGGTGCAGGACCTTTGGATCTGGTAAAAATAGTGTGAGTAGGAGGTGAGATTTTAAGAGAACGAGGAGGTATGTAAGTGGACCCTGAAGAAAAAGGAGGAGAAGAAGAAGACAGTGAAGAGGAAGACTCATGAAAACTAGATAATCTGGAGAGAATAGGTGTGGACTCATAAAGCTGAGACAAAGAAGCAGATCGAGTGTTAGGATGAACATTGTCTGAAGTAGCTGATGTATCAGGAACTAGGTGATCAACTGGTCCAGTAGAGAAAGCCTGATGAGATTGAGACACATTAAGCAAAGGAGAGTGTAAAGCAGGTTGTGAAGCTGACACAGCAGGTAAAGGAGATGGTGATGTGTGAGACACAGGAGATAAGTGGACAGGAGCAGGTAAGTGTGTAGCAGGTAAGCAAACGGCTGAATGAGGACGATGTGCTGCTGGCATGGAGACAAGCGATTGAGGCTGTGAAGCTGACACAGCAGGTAAAAGAGATGGTGATGTGTGAGATACAGGAAGTAAGTGGACAGGCTGTATGGGAACAGGTGAGTGTATGGCAGGTGAGTGTGTAGCTGAATAAGGGTGATGTGCAGTAGGCATGGAGATAAGCGATTGACTAGACGACAGTGAGGTAAATAAAGGAGTATGAAGAGAAGGTTGTGTAGCAGCATGTGAGGGGGCTGCAGTGGACACAGGTAAAGGAGACAAAGACGAGTGAGACTGTGATGTGTGAGATACAGAAGGTAGGAGGACAGGCTGGACATCAGTAGGTAAAATTGAGGCAGTGGACAAAGGTAAGACATGATGGTTACTAGGCTGAACAGACAAAGTTGGAGAAGAGTTTGATGTAACGGGAGAAACAGATGGAGCATATGCAGGCTGTGATGCATCGGGCAAAGAACAAGAAAGAGGAACAATATTGCTAGTGTATGGAACACTATCCGTGAAAGTGGTGACAGTAGGTGAAGAAGAAGAAAATAAAGTGGAAAAAGGAAATTTTGACTCATTGAAAAGAACATCCTTGGAAATATAAAGTTTCCCATTTGGACTTAAGCATTTGTATCCCTTGTGACTAGGTGAATAGCCAAGGAAAACACATTCATGAGACCGAAAATCAAACTTATGCTTGTTATAAGGTCGAAGAAGGGGAAAACAAGAACAACCAAAAACTTTAAGAAAATGATAATCAGGAAAGGTCTTGTAAAGAACAAAGTATGGGATTTGAAAATTTAAGGCAGAGGTGGGTAGTCTGTTAATTAAATATACAGCTGTAAGAAAAGCATGATCCCAATACTTAAGAGGAAGTGAAGCATGAGCAAGGAGAGTGAGACCCATATCAACTATGTGTCTATGCTTTCTCTCAACTAGACCATTTTGATGATGAGTATGAGGGCAAATTAGGCGGTGAGTAACTCCCATATGAGTGAGAAATTTTATGAAGGGACGAAATTCACCACCCCAATCAGTTTGAACAGACTTAATAGAGTGATGAAACTGTGTGGAAATCAAGGAATGAAAGTTTTTAAAAATAAGTAAAGATTCTGATTTCTGCTTAAGAGGGTAAATCCAAGTAAACCTTGTTGTGACATCAACAAAGGTAATGTAATACATGAACCCTTGAGATGATTGAACAGGAGCTGGTCCCCACAAATCACTAACTATGAGTTGAAAGGGTTCAGTATAGTTAGTAGATGAAGAAGAAGAAGGTAACCTGTGAGACTTACCCATACAGCAAGCTGAACAGAAATCAGAAAAGGTTTTATTGCCCAAAGAAATATTACAATGAGATAGTATTCTTTGCAAGGAATCAAAGTGTGGATGGCCTAATCTAGAGTGCCAGAGACTATAGTTCCCAGATACATCAGCAACTACAGAATTATTACAAGCAATTTTACATGACTTAGGAATACAAACTGACTGAACTGAATCAAAAGAATTACAAGGAGAAACTGTTTGAACAGATTTAGCAGAAAAATTCGAGGAACAAGCTGTTGAGAAGCCAGGAGCAGCAGCTTGTAGACCTTGAAACTTATAGAGTCCATCATGCCCAAGAGATCCTTCAAGTAAGACCTCATGAGACTCCTGAGATTTGACAAAACAATGAGTAGGATGGAATTCAAAGTAAACATTGTTATCCTTAGCAAACTGACTAACACTTAAGAGATTTTTGGTAATTTTTGGAACAAGAAGAAGATTATGTAAACGAAATGAAGTATGAGGAGGAAAAGGAGACCGAAAGTTGCAAGAACCAATGGAGGAAATAGACAAACCTTGTCCATTACCAACAAAAATTTGTTCTGGACCATCATAAGAGGTGCCTTGCATCAGATTTGCTGGGTTGGCTGTGACATGATGAGAGGCTCCTGAATCAGGGTACCAGTCCAAATTCATTTGATTGTTTGAAGATCCAGCAGAGGCACGTACATGACCAGCTTGTGAAAAGTTGGCTTGAGACTGCATATTTGAAAAAGGTCCAGTACCAGCATTATGAAAAACGCCAGGACCAGCATGTAAGTAGTTCCAATTAGGACTGGAGGAAGCTTGTGATACTGTTAAGTGTGCTGAAGCAGGAAAGGGAGAAGGATGAGCAGCAATTGGAAATGGAGAAGACTGAGCCAGTGGTGTAGAACCTGTGTTGTACCTCCACCAACAACTTGAAGCTTCATGACCATTCTTCTTGCAAAGTTGACATGTAACAAAAGGTCTACCATTGCTTCTACCACCTCGACTGCGTCCTCTACCACCACGCCAACCACCACGATTTTGCTGTGGAAAATTTCTGAAACCATTACCTTGTTCATAAGAGTTAGAAAACATTGGTCCTTGTGGTCTATAGTGTGTTTGATCTGAAACCCGTGGAGTAGGATTTGAATCTTGCATCTGATTGTTCACTGAAGGAGTATGAGCCACATTGATGGAGTTAACACTCAATGCATCAGACTGAAATTTTGTAAGCATAGCTTCTTGAGCTAAAATCTGTGATTCTAGATCATCAAAACTACTTGAATCTCTGCCTCTGAAGTAAGTAATAAAAGGACCATACTCTTCTGGTAGTCCTTCAAGAACCGTGCGAATCAATTCTTTATCAGTAAAAGGTTCACCAATTGCAATTAGAGTATCACCAAGAGCTTTCACTCGAGCAAGAAATTCTTCAATGGTTCTATCACCTTTCTTGATATTTTTGAGTTCAGAACTCACTTGATTTGCCTTTGCTTTGGTCACTGAATCAAAATATTTGTGAATTCGATCCCATGCTTGATGAGACTGTCGCACGCCAAGTATTTTATTGATGATTTCTTCTGAAAGAGTAGACTGAAGCCAAGTGAGAAGCATCTTATCTGTCTTCTCCCACTCAATGAATTCTGGATTGACTCTTCCAATTACACAGTCATCATCTGACAGAAAACGCAGTGGAATGCGAGGATGAACTAGAAATCGTTCTAGTTGATGTGCTATGATTGGTGGTTCAACTATCTGTTTCCACAAAAGAAAATTTTTGTTAGTCAATTTCACTGATAGTTGAGTATTAAAGAATATAGGCGATCTTGAATCATGAGAGGTATGAGGAGAAGATGAAGAGGAGGTTGCAGGAGCTACTGGTGTTGCGGAAGCCATAGAAGAAAAAGGAACAGATCAGGGCCCCGAGAAAAGGAGCTCTGATACCATAAAGAAACCGAAAGTGATCAAGCAAAGAAGACAGTGAACAGAGAATTTGTAAGAGAACTGATATTCATCTTTTGTAAACTTGTAGAAAATAAAAGCTACAGAAAGCAATGTACAATTGGACCATTTATAGTCCAAAGCTAACAGAAGGATTAGTTGCTTATTGTTGCAACTAATTCCGTAAAGAAAGGAAAGATACAAACAGAAAACTAACTACTGTTACAACCATCCTACCAGCAATCACTTATCTAACAACAACTAACTGAATACTTATATCACATATACTCTAATAATCCTCCTCGTTTTGAACGTCGACTAGTTTATGATGGCAATATATTTTTGTACGTGTATTTAGGTCATCCTCCAACTTTACCAACTTAGGTGTTGCCAATGTTGTAATGCATTTTCTATTTAAACATCACCAAGGCAATGTTCAAATTTTTTTTTATTGTCCGGAATGCCATTGACATTTGTAAGGCAACCATAGCATGCACGAGATCTACTTAATGGGTAGCGATGTGAGGATTGACTGAGCTGATGGGATAGACATAGAGACCTAATCTCCAGCACCATGGGCCACATGATTCATCCCCATTGCATTAAGGTTTGGTGGATACTGGTATGTGTTTTGTTGTTGTTGTTGGGTGGCTGTTGTGATGGTTGGTGGTGTCCATATAAGTGAAATGACCTATGAACTCAATGTCTTAAGATTTTGGGTTGAGACATGGTGTTGGACCCACTTAATATCAGTGGTGTAGCTTAGCCCATTGGTGGTGGTCCCTTTCCACGAGTTCCCCTGGGTCGCCTGACAATGGTATCAGAGCCAGGTTGGACTCGAGCTAGCCAAATTGGGCACTTGGAAAGAGAGAGCATATCAATGTGGGGTTTCACACTTAAAGGGGTGATTGCTGAGATTCTCAAGTGTTTTAAAGTCCCACATGGGTTGGTAATGAGCTAAGTGAAGTCTATATAAGTGGATTGACCCATTAACCTAATGCATTAAGGTTTTGGGTTGAGTGGTTGTGTGGGATCCCCTTGTTGTGGGTTGGTCGCTTACGCCCATTTGATATGTATAGATGGTAGTCTCCCCTAATAGGGCTCCCCCTAGCCGCTACCCAGTAGTGTATCAAAGCTTGATTGATTGGCTTGGGCGTACCGAGTATTTGGAGATTGTAGTTGGTGTTCGGGTTTGTATGCTGTGCAAACCCATGTTGTGGTCCAAGAGACTGACCCTCTTTTGGTAGGTAACCCCATCAATTCGAAGAAGCTTTCGCTTGAGGGGGAGTTGATGATTGTAGGAGTCACATTGGAGGGAAGATTGTTGAGAATTCAAGTATAAGTGATAAATTCACACATTGAAAATGAATTGGTTAAGCATATAAATGAAAGGACCTATAATCTCAATGCCATAAAATTTTGGGTTGAGATATGGTGTCAGATCCCTTGTTGTGAGTTTGTTGCTTAAGCTCATTTGATATGTGTGGATGATAGTTTCCCCTAATTAGGACCCTCTGGCCGTTGTCTAACATTAGTAGTATCTACTGAGGAGACCTTCATAGGTGGTGATAGATCACTGTGCACAATCAGGATGTTTGAAGCCCGCGGAAGTGGTGTATGTGTATGGTGAAAGTAAGGGAGGCTAGGGTTTTAAAAGAATTTTCGATTTAACCCTTTATTTATAGAGAAATTTACCTATCATGTTTTACAAGAGCGGACGGGACCCATTATGTGGGTTTGGACAAATTACTATAACACTTCAAAAGTTTTTAACGTCAAAAATAAAATACAAAATAAAAATAATCGATATAAAGTTGAGATATTAAAGTGACATTTTTTTTGGCTGTAGTTTTACACAAAAAATAAGATTTTTTTTTACTGTTCTTGAATCTTGGTACAGTTGGTTACATAAGAATGAAGCAAAGGATCTGAGATTGTCATTCCCTAAGTTGCTCTTCATTTAAACTTTCATATTTAAATTGATTTAGAGAGGAAGCTGTTCTAACAATCAAAATGCATCAATCTCATTGATTGAAGTACGTCATTCAGCAGTAGTTAAGGGTCATGATAAATGGACCAAGCTTTTTTGTTTTGGGAACAGAGAGGCATTTGATAAAGGAGATATATTTTTTTTATTGGAAAAAAAAGAATTTTAAAAAATATAGTGGGAAATATTTTTTTCCGGATAAGTTATGAAAAGGTATTTGGTAGATCTAATTTTTTTTCGAGAATGTTGGATTAATTATACTAATTCTATAAGAAAATAAAAATATCATATATCATATGGTATTTTCGTTTGAGATTCTGTATTTAAAACTGAAATGACGGGAAATTTTTTTTCCAATAATATTTTCAGTTTTCTCATACCAAACATTGAAATTTTTTTCTTGTCTCACCTCACTTTTCCAGAATTCTTGAAACAATATTCATATCAAACAGCCCCTAAATTCTACCTCCAAAAAGTTAGAATATTTCCCATATATTGATAGTTGTTACGTGAAGCAGTGCCTCCCTCAACGTATATATATAATAATTTAAACCTAATTGACTAATAACTAATGTCAATTAGGCATTTACTTGCAGTTGTATAATAACTCGAATTTTTGTATTGTGTGCCAATAAAGCTAGTTGCATCCAAATCAATTAGAGAAGATAAATATGGAATCAATTTGAATTTAGTCTTCAATGTAACACTCAACTTCATCTAAGTAGTGCAGAATATAATTTAAATATTTTCAAAGCTCTAAACTTAACAGGCCTACCCAGTTTGGTCACTCAATTTAATATATTATCCCATGTGATCATTCTGCCAGGCAACTCACCAGAAAAAGAGGAAAATTGAAATGAAAAAAAGACTAATTCGATAGGAAATGTTGTGTTCACATTATTCCAATACCTTTTTTTATAGCCTAAGTTAACATGGTACATTTGAATTTTCAAGCCATGAGTTTCTTGCGTCGAACCCGCCTAAGTTCGGCATTCAGCCATTAAGAAAATATTGTTGGTGCTTATTTCATTTACGTATCTTTCTTCAAAAGGTTAAGTACACCATAAATTTAAACATTCATGAGTTTTGATTAATTTATTTAGGCCTCACACACCCATTGACAGCACATGAACCATTGATTGTGGTGTGAGTCATATATATGTGTCTAGCTTTAGGTCTCTACCTTGTTTTGCTGAAGAAGCAAATTTTAAAGGCTTTGTTTCATCCCCTTCTGAACCATTTGTCTTTGTGGCCAAGCCATTCGGTAATGTATGTGAACTCCATACCATGCTCTTTCTCGTGTTTGCTTGTTTGTACCTTAATTGTTTAACATTATAATATATGTTTTTCCTACTAATTAAGTAACTTCTCCCACGTAGTAAAGCAGATATATACTTTAAAGTTGATTTTCAGTTTTGACCCTTAAATCACGCATTTTTCTTTTTTTTGTTTATATAATATAATCTCTAAGAAGGGCCGGCTTGACTCAGCGGTAAGCTTGCTTGCCGTGGTGTGTCAGGTCGCGGGTTCGAATCAGTCTCTCTGCAACAAGTAGGGGAAAGACTGCCTAGAGTATTCCCTTCCCCAGACACTTACGAAGTGGGTATTTGAACTGGGTCGACCCTTTATAATATAATCTCTAAACTTCGAATATCAAAATGCATGTGAATGTGGAAATTAATTAAAATATCAAACATAAGGGACAAAAACAGAACACAAAAATGAGCTAGTTAGGAGAACATGCATGCCAAAAACCCAAAGCTGACCCTTTTCTACGGCCTCAAACTTGGCTTTTAATGGTATCTTAAGGTCTAAAGTATACACAAAGTAGTGTATAGTGAATGAAGGTAACGCGTTTTGCTTGCATTTCTTAATTACCGTAAGAGTTTAGCCCATGTGACCTGTGATGCAATTTTCATGGGAACAACTTCATTTTCTCTAAGCTTTTCCACTAATATATTATAAAAGGCACACAAACCATTGCCATCCCATACTAACTCTTCATCGGTCCTCGTGTTGTGGATTCCAATTTCAATCACAAAAAGAGTGATATTCATTTGCTGGGTTGAGAGATTTGGTTAGACTCCATTGCAAAATTTGTAGTTTCAATATGGCCTATGTATGTGTAGGGACTAACTTTGTTTATGTTTTCTTGTGCAGGTTGGAGGACATTGAATCTAATCCTATTTGTAAAATGGGTTTTGGTCGAAATTCGACAGTGAGAAGTGGAGATTCCTTGGATGGGATGCTTAATGACTATGTTGGAGGAAAGACCAAAATGAAGGCTCAAAAGAGTTCCTCCACAAAGTTTGTGGCAGCTCTCACATGTCTTCAATTTTTCTTTGCAGTTTATGCAACATTCCTATTGTATTACATGGGCCCTTCTATAGATTTACGAACCAAGCCAGATTTTACATGGATGACTGCACGAATTGCACAACAATGGAAGCAATTCATGATCACACCCCATGTTGTTGGTCACTACCAAGAATCTACTTCTTCTCTCACAAGGGAGGAAATTAATCTAGCCATAACACCATCCCAAGTGTGCGAGAATGAGAAGATAGATTTCGTGCAAAAGAAGTCCAATGATGTCAAGATGATCAAGTTGAAGAGAGAGCTTTACAATGAGGTGTTGGAGTTCCAAAGCAAGAGCATTGGAACTGAGACTCTTCCTGAGTTAATGGCAATGAAATCCAAATGGGATTTGCATGGTCCAAACAGACCAAAAATCACTGTCTTGTTGAATCACTTCAAAAGAAAGACACTTTGTTCTCAGCTTGATTCTTTGCTCCAACAGACCCTACCATTTCATCATGTTTGGGTGATTTCATTTGGGAGCCCCAATGAGCTCTCACTGAGGAGAATTGTGGATCATTATAACGACTCAAGAATCAGTTTCATTAGCTCAAGTTATGATTTCAAGTACTATGGAAGGTTTCAGATGGCTCTACAGACAGAAGCTGATCTTGTTTATGTTCTTGATGATGACATGATTCCTGGAAAGAAGATGTTGCAGATTTTAGCACACGTGGCTGGGACAGACAAGTATAAGAACTCTGTGTTGGGAAGTATAGGAAGGGTATTGCCTTTTAGACAGAAGGACTTCACATTTCCCAGTTACAGAAAATTTAGGTCTAAAGAAGCAGGGTTGTATTTGCCAGATCCTGCTTATGATATCACAGTTGATAAAATTGTGCAGGTGGATTTTCTATCAAGTTCATGGTTTTTATCTGCTGAGCTTGTCAAGACTCTCTTCATTGAGACACCTTTTACCTTCTCAACTGGTGAAGATTTGCACCTCAGGTATGACTATTTTGTTAAATTCTACATTTTTACATCATGTTGACATTTTTTTTTACCATTTTATGAAGATATATTTAATTTATCTTTTTGGAGAGGGATGTGTACTATAAGAATATAATTTTATTTGATGGGAACAGAACATCTTAGCTGTGAAACTTATTTCAACATACAAGTCAAACAATCATCAATTTGACTACGCCAAATAATATCTAGTGGAGTTGAATCAGTTGTTGTCATTAGGTTCGGAAACACTAATAAGTAGTACAAGTTGAAGTAAACCTCTGTTATTCTTTCTTTTCATGTCAGAATTGGAAAATTGACTTTTTGTCTAGCGTCAACCAAAGTAAATGTGTGACTTATTTCAACTTGAACATATCAAATCCTAGATTTTTTTAGTTGATTGTTTATTCGCTTTGAAAAATTATCTATTTCATAGCAAAACAAGACTTTTGATTATGAGACAACTTTTTACGATCTTATAAATAAAGTGTTCTTATATTGCAATGCTATCTAATAGGAAAAGATTAGGTAGAAAATCATTGTCTGTAAATTAAGTTGACATTCTAAAGATATAGCAAGCATCCAAAGAACTAGTAGTAGTATAGTACAAAACCAGTTTTCAAGCATGTGTTCAGTTTACATACGAAGGAATCTTCTTATTTTATTCTTTCATTGATGGTCAAATTAACTTTTTCTTTTTTTTTCATTTGTCCTCACATAGATTAGAAAACTATTTGACCCTATTTTTTTAATTTAAGGATATGAGCCAGTGGGAAAAATTTAATATGCTCCAGGACCACTGAATCTTTTGGTGCTCCCTCTCACAACATTAATTTTCTCTTTCCTTTTTTACCCTTATTATTTTCTCACTTTTCCCATTTTACCCTCCTATTTACACTAAGGGACCACCTAAAAATGGTGGTCCCGGTTCACACAAAATAACCTAGAGCCGGTGAATTAATTTCAACAAGCCTAGCCTTTCCCTGGGACCACTTTTATATTTATTAAATGGGATAGGTTATATTTACAAAAAAATTTGTTTACAAACTACACCATAACCTCCCGGGAGAATACGAACTTTTGCAAACTATACTATGTTCTCCCGGGAGAAGATAGTATAATTTGTAAAAAAAAATTCAAAAAGTTTGTAAACGGATCGTGTCCCTTATTAAATTATACATGCTGAAAGTTCTTTTGAATTTTTTTAATTGCAGCTATCAGCTTCAGAAGTACAGAAATGCTGGCTCGTTTGTTCTTCCTGTAGACCCTAAGGACAAGGAAACTTGGGGTGATAGTGAACATAGGCTAGCATATGTGTCTGAAACCACAGTGATTTTCAAGGACATAGTTCAAGTCAGAGATGATCAATGGTGGAAAGCACTTTCAACTGGTTATGTGACCCAGTGGGCTGCAATGTACCCTCAAAAAGTTGATGCACTCTTTTATGCTCACACAGTTAATGAAGTGAAAGCACTTGCACCACTTCTTGAAAAGTTCAGGTCCACTATTGGCAAGAAGGCCTATATTGTTGTCTCTGGAGGCAATTTCTGCACCTGTGAAGATGCTGCAACAGCTTTGAAATGGCCTATGTTGGTTTGTAAAGAACGTCGTTTTAAGATTTTTGATTTGGCAATTGGTGCACTTTCTGGGGTATCAAACTCAGAGGCACCAATAATACAAGCTGTGTACTCCAGCATGAAGGGTTTGATCAAAATTCATAATCCCAGTGTAGTAATCACTGTAGCTGACATTGACACTAATGTGAGAAAGGCTCTGAAGATGGCATCAGAAACAAACTCAAATGGCACCACATTGGTTCTTCTCCCCAGGCCTTCACTGTCTAAAGTTCTTTGGATGGCTGATCTACGTTCCACAGCATTGCCAAGTAAGAATAAAATTCTTCACCTCTTATTGTTAAGAGAATATAACATAAATCATTACAAAAGCACTCACCCAACACCTTAAGGTTTTGGGTTGAATTGATTCTTTAACATGGTATCAAAGTTTCAGTGACAATGAGGTCACGAGTTCGATCCTCACCGCCCCCACTTTCAGGTGGAATTAAGAAAAGCACAAGGCAGATCAACAAAAATGGGCTTGTGCAGCACAAGGCAGACCAATAATGAGCTTGTACCATATCCATGCTTCAAGCTTTCACCTATAATATAAAATGTCTGCACCTAATAATTTAAACTTTATTCAATAACTGTGGCCAAAATTTAAGCTAGTACACATTCATTCATTAAGTTGTCTTATTGGTAAAAGTTCATATATAGTTCTTTGCTTAACAAGTTAATCTAATAAAATTTTCTCTGGCAGATTGGAATAGGATGCGGATTTCTATCAGTATCATCACACAAAATAGAGCAAATTCACTAGCAAGGCTTCTCAAGTCTCTAAGTAATTCCTACTATCTTGGAGATGAAGTTGCCATTACCTTCAATATGGATAGCAAAGTAGATGAGGCAACTATAAAACTAGTTGGTTCATTTGAGTGGCCTCATGGGCCCAAAACCCTCAGAAGGAGAATCATTCAAGGTGGGCTCATCCGAGCTGTGAGTGAGAGTTGGTATCCATCTTCTGATGATGACTTTGGCCTATTACTTGAAGATGACATCGAAGTTTCTCCTTACTATTACTTATGGATCAAATATGCACTCATGTCTTACCACTATGACCCTCAGGTCTCTCTCCCTGAACTCTCCTCAATCTCACTCTACACTCCAAAGCTTGTTGAAGTTGTCAAAGAGAGGCCCAAATGGAATGCCACAGAATCCTTCAAACACATCCATCCCAACACTCCTTACCTTCACCAATTACCTTGTAGCTGGGGAGCAGTGTTCTTCCCTAAACATTGGAGAGAGTTCTATGTGTACATGAACATGAGGTTCACTGAAGATGCTAAGTCAAACCCAGTTCAAATTCCAAAGTCTAGAACCAACGGGTGGCAAGCTTCATGGAAGAAGTTCCTCATAGACATGATGTACCTTAGAGGGTATGTTAGTCTCTATCCAAATTTCCCTCACCAAGCAAGCTTTTCAACCAACCATATGGAACCAGGAGCACATATTAGTGCAAAAGATAACGTGGTTAAGCATAACAAACAAGACTTTGAGGTACCATTGTTGAAGGAAGATTTTAGAAACTTTTTGCCAGGAATGAAAATGCCACCAGCTTCAAGGTTGCCATCTTTGAACCTCTTCAATCAACCAGTGTCTCTTAGGGGTCTTAAGGCTGCAGGAGCTAAGTTGGGACAAGATGTGCTTAGATGTGACAATGCCACTGAGCTAGTAATTGTGGATCAACACACTGGTCTACCACACCACTGCTCCAAATTCTGAGGAAAATCTTCATTCTTATGATTAATTATTTGTTTTTTGAATTAAGTGGGAAATTGGGTCTGCTATTTTGCTGTCAATGGGATAAGAATTGAGGTAACTCATATTTCCCAAAAACACAAGACAATGTCATCTTTCGCAAAACAAGCAATTGTAATTAATTGTTGATTTTCTGCATAAATTTACATAAAACTTGGTGATTTTATGCTGCATTATCTTTCTCTTTAAGTTAAATGAGACTAAGACAAAGGTTTATATAAATTTGAGGAGACGATCGCCCCTCCTAAGCTTTTCCTGTCTTCATCACTAGAAAAATATCAAGATTTTAACTTGGACATTTTTATTACATGTCTCACAGTTTTATTACATGTATTTATTAGAGTTTTTCTTTGACATAGATTAAATCTTTTATTTTATTCTCTCAACGAATAATATCTGTTATTTTGATTTTTTTTTAAAATTTAAATTAAACTGTGATAATCTAACTATATGTATATTCTAGATTTTGATTTAATTTAAATTTTTAATTTATCATTTTTCAATTCTAGGCATGCTTTTATAGATACTAATTAATTTCATAGTGTCTCACTACCTTTCAGAGGCACATCTTCAACTTAACCCAAAGGTGTGGGCTAATAAATCAGAATAAATTTCCCACAGTGGGTTGGCGTAGTTGTTGTTGGCAAAGGCCATAAAATAACTTTCCAAAATAGTTGCACATTTTGCCAGCATTTTTGTAATAAAAAAAAAATCAGAATAAATTTTAAATATTTTGTACACGTCTTTAAAACTCACAGCCCAACAAATAAATAAAGTACATGACAAAAAAAATATATTAATATACGGAAAAGGGAGAGCAGAGGAAAAGGGAGACCCTCTGTAGAAAAAAAAAAAATATTAATATACTGCCCCAATGAGCTCTTCCTCTGGCACATCCCCACCCATTATCATACAACAAGATAATTCCTCTTTTCCAGTATCCATTGTTCTTGATGAATCGAGCTACCTATTATGGTCCCAACTAATGGATATGCAAATCGGAGCCAGAAACAAACAGGGCTATCTCACCGGAGCTACGAAGTAACCCATGCCTGATGACCTTAGTTTCGATGGCTGGGTGACCGAAAACAAAAGGGTCAAGAGCTGGCTCATTGACTCCATGCATCCATCGCTCATGCCTTGTTTCCTCCGTCTGGACATCGCTCAAGAAATTTGGGAAGCCTGCAAACAAACCTTCTATGACGGCTCCGATGAGACGTGTCTGTTCGAATTGAATCAACAGTCGTTCTCCACCAAGCAGAATGGTCATCCTCTTCCCACCTATTACAATGAACTTCTTGCAGATTTCCAAGAAATTGACTACCGTACAACATCCCAGGAACAGACTATAGCTGGAATTATTCATCTACACTCTGCCATGGCACGCCTCCGTGTTCACATTTTTCTGAGTGGCCTAGATTCTGAATTTGATCATCTTCGTGGAGAAATTTTGCGAAAGGAACCCAAACTGGATCTGGAAAGCTCATATGCTTTTGTCCATAGGGAATTTAACCAGTGCCAAATGATGGACCATCATCGTCCTTCTGTTGATCCCATGGCCATGCTGACTCAACACACTCCTGGACCGCAGAAGCATCGCAAACCCCAGCCTTCTGGTAAACTTAACCAATTTTTTTGTTCTCATTGTGGTACTTCAGGTCATTCTAAGCAACGTTGTCACGAGATTATTGGATATCCTGACTGGTGGGATTTCACCAAACAACCGCGCAAGAAGGTTCCTGGACCAGCTCTTCAAACCACTGTGGATCCTTCTCCACCGGTGGCACATGTAACTCAGCGGGGTAATCTTGGTACAATTCATGTTTTATCTGCTTTGTCTAGGAATCATACTTGGATTATTGATACAAGTGCTTCATATCATACTCGGATCCTTCCGATTTAAATAAAGTTGGTCCTTGCTCTCAGTCCTTTATATCCATTGCAAATGGTGGTACTTCTCCTATTACTGGTCAAGGTTCCATTACACTATCTAAACACATCACCCTTGAATCTATTATAATTCTTCCCTCACTGGAATTTAACGTGTTATCTGTTAGCAAAATCTCTTCTTTAAATTGCAGTGTACTTTTTTGGCCTAGCTTATGTGTTTTCCAGGACATCTCAACTCGGATGGTAATTGGTTATGGTGTTAAACGTGGCACTCTATATTTTCTGGAAGACAACAATGGAGCAAAACCAGCAGTGATTCGGGCTTGCACTACTACTGCTGCACATAAGGCTAGCAACACCATATGGCTTTGGCACTTTCGTTTAGGACATCCCTCCTTTAGTTACCTCAAAAAATTGTTTCCCAAATTATTTTCTGTTTTAAATAAATCTGATTTTCATTGTAGTACTAGTGAAATGGCCAAGAGCCATCGTATTCCTTATTATCCTAGCATGAATAAAAGTTGTATCCCAATTGAATTTTTAAACATGGTGTAATCGATCAGCAGTCATTGCACACAAAAATTTTTAAACATGTATGTGCAACTGAATGAGCTATCCCAATTGAATTGAATGATCATAGGAAGCACACTCCTACCCCAAACTTATTTATTTGCTCACTCTCACCTTTTATACTCAGCAAATCTGGACAATTTTTGGACAATTCTCAATGGATGAAAAGAAGACAACACTGATACATGACAGCCTATTTGATACAGAACACCTATGTGACAGATCACAGATTCATGTAAACTTGAACAAAATGCAACAAAACAAAAACAAAAACTCTAACTAATTAACTGAAAACTACTGCAACACAACAAGGACAGTTAAGAAGGGTCAACTAGAGGGACAATTGCCTTGTCCCTGATGATAGGCTCACCTTGATAGACCTTCAGTCTCTGGCCATTTACCTTGAACCTTCGACCATCTTTGGCACTTTGAATCTCTATTGCCCCATGTGGAAAAACTTCCACAATTTCAAAGGGGCCAGACCATCTTGACTTCAGTTTTCCAGGAAAAAGTTTAAGCTTAGAATTAAACAACAACACCTTTTGGCCTGGTTCAAAACATCTTTCCTGAATTAGATTATCATGCCATCTTTTCATTTTCTCTTTGTACAACTTAGCATTTTCATATGAGTTCATTTTAAATTCATCTAAGTTGTTTAACTGAAGCAACCTATTCTCTGAGGATTCCTTGTAATCCATATTCAGCCTTGCAAGAGCCCAATAGGCCTTGTACTCCAACTCTAATGGTAAGTGACATGCCTTACCAAAAATGAGTCTATATGGTGAGCAACCTATTGGAGTTCTATAGGCTGTTCTATATGCCCACAGGGAGTCTTCTAGCTTTAGTGACCAGTCCTTTCTAGAAGGACCAACTACTTTTTCCAAAATTTTCTTAATCTCCCTATTAGTAACCTCCACCTGACCACTTGTTTGTGGGTGGTAGGGTGTTGCCACCCTATGTTTGACACCATATTTAGTGAGGAGGCTTTCAAACTGCCTACTTATGAAGTGGCTGCCTCCATCACTAATTATGCATCTAGGTGTACCAAACCTTGTAAAAATGTAGCTCTTTAGGAACTTGCACACTGTTTTGGTTTCATTAGTGGGTAAGGCCACTGCCTCCACCCACTTGGATACATAGTCTATAGCTACAAGAATGTATTTATTACCATTTGATGGAGGAAAGGGACCCATGAAATCTATCCCCCACACATCAAACACTTCAACCTCAAGAATAGGATTTAGAGGCATCTCATTCCTTCGTGTGATATTGCCAGTCCTTTGACACCTATCACACTTACTAGCTATTGTATAAGCATCCTTAAAAATGCTTGGCCAATAAAAGCCAGATTCCAACACCTTGGCTGCAGTCCTTACCCCACCATAATGTCCTCCATATGGAGAATTGTGGCAGCTGTGCAGAATTTGGTTTTGCTCCAATTCTGGAACACATTTCCTCAAAACCTGGTCAGCACATTTTTTAAATAAATGTGGATCATCCCAAAAATAGAATTGCACATCATGGAGAAATTTCTTTCTTTTATGTGTCCAACATCCTCGATCTCGGAGTGCCTTGACAACGCGTCTTCAAGGGAGAGGATCACGGATCTGCATGCGAAGCGTTCATTTTCCACACTCCTGGAGATTGTTCACTGTAGATCTAGTTTAGGGTCCTTGATGTTTGAAGGTCCAGTTCTTTTCTGAATATTGGTAATGTTTGTTCTTTAATTTTCGGATTTGCAGTTTTTCTGATAATGGGTTTCTAGTTCTTTTCTTTTCTGGGTATGTGAGAATGATTGGATGAATATTTCTTGAAGTTCTTCGTTATTGTTTGTATTTTCTCATTTGATTGATTCTTTTAATTTTCCAACTCAAGAGATTCATGGGAATGAAACTTGAGTTTTTCAACAGAAACAATTTGGGAAATGCACTAAACTAGCTATTGCCACCTAAAGAAGTAAATTTATCTATCCATGATGGGAACGGTGTTTGATTTTATTTTCTTTTTGTGATTCTGTTTTAGCATTCTTGATAAATATTTTCTTTA
>JAVKPL010015577.1:0-12951 GCA_032173675.1 Gastrolobium villosum | reverse complement strand
TCCGTCAAAAATCTTCGACGCAATCCATTTTCGTCGAAAAACTTAACAAAATCAATTTCTTTTGCATTTATTTTATTCATCCATTTTCGACAGAATCCAGTTTCTGTCAAAAAACTTCACAATATCAATTTCTTTTGCATTTATTTTATTCATCCATTTTCGACGGAATCCATTTTCCGTCAAAAAACTTCACAAAATCAATTTCTTTCGCGTTTATTTTATTCATCCATTTTCGACGGAATTCATTTTCCGTCAAAAATCTTCGACGAAATCCATTTTCCATAGAAAAACTTCACAAAATCAATTTCTTTCGCATTTATTTTATTCATCAGTTTTCGACGGAAATCTTTTTCCGTCAAAAAACTTCACAAAATCAATTTCTTTTGCATTTATTTTATTCATCCATTTTCGACGGAATACATTTTCCGTCAAAAATCTTCTACTTCTACGGAATCCAATTTCCGTCGAAAAACTTCACAAAATCAATTTATTTTGCATATATTTTATTCATCCAATTTCGACAGAATTCTTTTCCAATTTATTTTAGTCATCCATTTTTGACGGAATTCATTTTCCGTCAAAAATCTTCGACGGATTTCCTTTTTCGTCGAAAAACTTCACAAAGTTAATTTTTTTTTGCATTTATTTTATTCATCCGTTTTCAACGGAATCTATTTTCCTTCGAAAAACAACACAAAATCAATTACTTCAGCATTTATTTTATTCATCCGTTTTCAACGGAATCCATTTTCCTTCGAAAAACAACACATAATCAATCTCTTCTGCATTTATTTTATTCATCCATTTTATATGGAATCCATTTTCCGTCAAAAAACTTCACAAAATGAATTTCTATTCCATTTATCTTATTCATCCGTTTTCAACGGAATTCATTTTCCGTCCAAAATCTTCGACGGAATCCATTTTTTCTCGAAAAAAATTACAAAATCATTTTTTTTTTGCATTTATTTTATTCATCCGTTTTCGACGGAATTCATATTCATTTAAAAATCTTCGACGGAAATCACTTTCCGTCAAAAATCTTCTACGGAATCCATTTTCCGTCAAAAAACTTCACAAAATCAATTTCTTCTGCATTGATTTTATTCATCAGTTTTCGACGAAATCCATTTTCAATCGAAAAACCTCACAAAATCTATTTCTTTTGCATTTATTTTATTCATCAGTTTTCGACGGAATCCTTTTCCGTCAAAAAACTTCACAAAATCAATTTCTTTTGCATTTATTTTATTCATCCATTTTCGACAGAATACATTTTCCGTCAAAAATCTTCGACGGAAACCATTTTCCATCGAAAAACTTCACAAAACCAATTTCTTTTGCATTTATTTTATTCATCAGTTTTCGATGGAATCCATTTTCCGTCGAAAAACTTCACAAAATCAATTTCATTTGCATTTATTTTATTCATCAGTTTTCGACGAAAATCTTTTTCCGTCAAAAAACTTCACAAAATCAATTTCTTTTGCATTTATTTTATTCATCCATTTTCGACGGAATACATTTTCCGTCAAAAATCTTCGACGGAATCCAATTTCCGTCGAAAAACTTCACAAAATCAATTTATTTTGCATATATTTTATTGATCCATTTTCGACAGAATTCTTTTCCAATTTATTTTAGTCATCCATTTTTGACGGAATTCATTTTTCGTCAAAAATCTTCGACGGATTTCCTTTTTCGTCGAAAAACTTCACAAAGTCAATTTTTTTTTGCATTTATTTTATTCATCCGTTTTCGACGGAATCTATTTTCCTTCGAAAAACAACACAAAATCAATTACTTCAGCATTTATTTTATTCATCCGTTTTCAACGGAATCCATTTTCCTTCGAAAAACAACACATAATCAATCTCTTCTGCATTTATTTTATTCATCCATTTTTTATGGAATCCATTTTCCGTCAAAAAACTTTACAAAATGAATTTCTATTCCATTTATCTTATTCATCCGTTTTCAACGGAATTCATTTTCCGTCCAAAATCTTCGACGGAATCTATTTTTTCTCGAAAAAAATTACAAAATCATTTTTTTTTGCATTTATTTTATTCATCCGTTTTCGACGGAATTCATATTCATTTAAAAATCTTCGACGAAAATCACTTTCCGTCAAAAATCTTCTACGGAATCCATTTTCTTCGGAATCCATTTTCCGTCAAAAAACTTCACAAAATCAATTTCTTCTGCATTTATTTTATTCATCAGTTTTCGACGAAATCCATTTTCAATCGAAAAACCTCACAAAATCTATTTCTTTTGCATTTATTTTATTCATCAGTTTTCGACGGAATCCATTTTCCGTCAAAAAACTTCACAAAATCAATTTCTTTTGCATTTATTTTATTCATCCATTTTCGACAGAATACATTTTCCGTCAAAAATCTTCGACGGAAACCATTTTCCATCGAAAAACTTCACAAAACCAATTTCTTTTGCATTTATTTTATTCATCAGTTTTCGATGGAATCCATTTTCCGTCGAAAAACTTCACAAAATCAATTTCATTTGCATTTATTTTATTCATCAGTTTTCGACGAAAATCTTTTTCCGTCAAAAAACTTCACAAAATCAATTTCTTTTGCATTTATTTTATTCATCCATTTTCGACGGAATACATTTTCCGTCAAAAATCTTCGACGGAATCCAATTTCCGTCGAAAAACTTCACAAAATCAATTTATTTTGCATATATTTTATTCATCCATTTTCGACAGAATTCTTTTCCAATTTATTTTAGTCATCCATTTTTGACGGAATTCATTTTCCGTCAAAAATCTTCGACGGATTTCCTTTTTCGTCGAAAAACTTCACAAAGTCAATTTTTTTTTGCATTTATTTTATTCATCCGTTTTCAACGGAATCTATTTTCCTTCGAAAAACAACACAAAATCAATTACTTCAGCATTTATTTTATTCATCCGTTTTCAACGGAATCCATTTTCCTTCGAAAAACAACACATAATCAATCTCTTCTGCATTTATTTTATTCATCCATTTTTTATGGAATCCATTTTCCGTCAAAAAACTTCACAAAATGAATTTCTATTCCATTTATCTTATTCATCCGTTTTCAACGGAATTCATTTTCCGTCCAAAATCTTCGACGGAATCCATTTTTTCTCGAAAAAAATTACAAAATCATTTTTTTTTGCATTTATTTTATTCATCCGTTTTCGACGGAATTCATATTCATTTAAAAATCTTCGACGAAAATCACTTTCCGTCAAAAATCTTCTACGGAATCCATTTTCCGTCAAAAAACTTCACAAAATCAATTTCTTCTGCATTTATTTTATTCATCAGTTTTCGACGAAATCCATTTTCAATCGAAAAACCTCACAAAATCTATTTCTTTTGCATTTATTTTATTCATCAGTTTTCGACGGAATCCATTTTCCGTCAAAAAACTTCACAAAATCAATTTCTTTTGCATTTATTTTATTCATCCATTTTCGACAGAATACATTTTCCGTCAAAAATCTTCGACGGAAACCATTTTCCATCGAAAAACTTCACAAAACCAATTTCTTTTGCATTTATTTTATTCATCAGTTTTCGATGGAATCCATTTTCCGTCGAAAAACTTCACAAAATCAATTTCATTTGCATTTATTTTATTCATCAGTTTTCGACGAAAATCTTTTTCCGTCAAAAAACTTCACAAAATCAATTTCTTTTGCATTTATTTTATTCATCCATTTTCGACGGAATACATTTTCCGTCAAAAATCTTCGACGGAATCCAATTTCCGTCGAAAAACTTCACAAAATCAATTTATTTTGCATATATTTTATTGATCCATTTTCGACAGAATTCTTTTCCAATTTATTTTAGTCATCCATTTTTGACGGAATTCTTTTTCCGTCAAAAATCTTCGACGGATTTCCTTTTTCGTCGAAAAACTTCACAAAGTCAATTTTTTTTGCATTTATTTTATTCATCCATTTTCAACTGAATCTATTTTCCTTCGAAAAACAACACAAAATCAATTACTTCAGCATTTATTTTATTCATCCGTTTTCAACGGAATCCATTTTCCTTCGAAAAACAACACATAATCAATCTCTTCTGCATTTATTTTATTCATCCATTTTTTATGGAATCCATTTTCCGTCAAAAAACTTTACAAAATGAATTTCTATTCCATTTATCTTATTCATCCGTTTTCAACGGAATTCATTTTCCGTCCAAAATCTTCGACGGAATCTATTTTTTATCGAAAAAAATTACAAAATCATTTTTTTTTGCATTTATTTTATTCATCCGTTTTCGACGGAATTCATATTCATTTAAAAATCTTCGACGAAAATCACTTTCCGTCAAAAATCTTCTACGGAATCCACTTTCCGTCAAAAATCTTCAACGGAATCCATTTTCCGTCAAAAAACTTCACAAAATCAATTTCTTCTGCATTTATTTTATTCATCAGTTTTCGACGAAATCCATTTTCAATCGAAAAACCTCACAAAATCTATTTCTTTTGCATTTATTTTATTCATCAGTTTTCGACGGAATCCATTTTCCGTCAAAAAACTTCACAAAATCAATTTCTTTTGCATTTATTTTATTCATCCATTTTCGACAGAATACATTTTCCGTCAAAAATCTTCGACGGAAACCATTTTCCATCGAAAAACTTCACAAAACCAATTTCTTTTGCATTTATTTTATTCATCAGTTTTCGATGGAATCCATTTTGCGTCGAAAAACTTCACAAAATCAATTTCATTTGCATTTATTTTATTCATCAGTTTTCGACGAAAATCTTTTTCCGTCAAAAAACTTCACAAAATCAATTTCTTTTGCATTTATTTTATTCATCCATTTTCGACGGAATACATTTTCCGTCAAAAATCTTCGACGGAATCCAATTTCCGTCGAAAAACTTCACAAAATCAATTTATTTTGCATATATTTTTTTCATCCATTTTCGACAGAATTCTTTTCCAATTTATTTTAGTCATCCATTTTTGACGGAATTCATTTGCCGCAAAAATCTTCGACGGATTTCCTTTTTCGTCGAAAAACTTCACAAAGTCAATTTTTTTTTTGCATTTATTTTATTCATCCGTTTTCAACGGAATCTATTTTCCTTCGAAAAACAACACAAAATCAATTACTTCAGCATTTATTTTATTCATCCGTTTTCAACGGAATCCATTTTCCTTCGAAAAACAACACATAATCAATCTCTTCTGCATTTATTTATTCATCCATTTTTTATGGAATCCATTTTCCGTCAAAAAACTTCACAAAATGAATTTCTATTCCATTTATCTTATTCATCCGTTTTCAACGGAATTCATTTTCCGTCCAAAATCTTCGACGGAATCTATTTTTTCTAGAAAAAAATTACAAAATCATTTTTTTTTGCATTTATTTTATTCATCCGTTTTCGACGGAATTCATATTCATTTAAAAATCTTCGACGAAAATCACTTTCCGTCAAAAATCTTCTACGGAATCCATTTTCCGTCAAAAAACTTCACAAAATCAATTTCTTCTGCATTTATTTTATTCATCAGTTTTCGACGAAATCCATTTTCAATCGAAAAACCTCACAAAATCTATTTCTTTTGCATTTATTTTATTCATCAGCTTTCGACGGAATCCATTTTCCGTCAAAAAACTTCACAAAATCAATTTCTTTTGCATTTATTTTATTCATCCATTTTCGACAGAATACATTTTCCGTCAAAAATCTTCGACGGAAACCATTTTCCATCGAAAAACTTCACAAAATCAATTTCTTTTGCATTTATTTTATTCATCCATTTTCGACGGAAAAAATTTTTCGTCCAAAATCTTCGACGGAATCCGTTTTTCATCGAAAAACTTCACAAAATCAATTTCTTTTGCATTTATTTTATTCATCCATTTTCGACGGAATTCATTTTTCGTCAAAAATCTTCAACGGAATCCATTTTCCGTCGAAAAACTTCACAAAATCAATTTCTTTAGCATTTATTTTATTCATCTATTTTCGACGGAATTTATTTTCCGTTAAAAATCTTCGACGGAATCCATTTTCCGTCGAAAAACTTCACAAAATCAATTTATTTTGTATTTATTTTATTCATCCGTTTTCGAGGGAATTCATTTTCCGTCAAAAATCTTCGACGGAATCCATTTTCCGTCGTAAAACTTCACAAAATCAATTTCTTTTGCATTTATTTTATTCATCTATTTCCGACGGAATTCATTTCCGTCAAAAATCTTCGACGGAATCCATTTTCCATTGAAAAACTTCACAAAATCAATTTCTTTTGCATTTATTTTAATCATCCGTTTTTGATGGAATTTATTTTCCGTCAAAAATCTTCGACGGAATCCATTTTCCGTCAAAAATATTCTACGGAATCCATTTTCCGTCGAAAAACTTCACAAAATCAATTTCTTTTGCATTTATTTTATTCATCCGTTTTCGACGGAATACATTTTTCGTCAAAAATCTTCAACGGAATACATTTTCCGTCGAAAAACTTCACAAAATCAATTTCTTTTGCATTTATGTTATTCATCCATTTTCGACGGAATACATTTTTCGTCAAAAATCTTCGACGGAATCCGTTTTTCATCGAAAAACTTCATAAAATCAATTTCTTTTGCATTTATTTTATTCCTCCATTTTCGACGGAATACATTTTTCGTCAAAAATCTTCGACGGAATCCGTTTTTCATTAAAAAACTTCATAAAATCAATTTCTTTTGCATTTATTTTATTCCTCCATTTTCGACGGAATTCATTTTCCGTCAAAAATCTTCGACGGAATCCATTTTTCATCGAAAAACTTCGTAAAATCAATTTCTTTTGCATTTATTTTATTCCTCCATTTTCGACGGAATCCATTTTCCGTCGAAAAACTTCACAAAATCAATTTCTTTTGCATTTATGTTATTCATCCATTTTCGACGGAATACATTTTTCGTCAAAAATCTTCGACGGAATCCGTTTTTCATCGAAAAACATCACAAAATCAATTTCTTTTGCATTTATTTTATTCATCCATTTTCAACGGAATTCATTTTCCGTCAAAAATCTTCACAAAATCAATTTCTTTTGCATTTATTTTATTCATCCGTTTTCGACTGAATACATTTTTCGTCAAAAATCTTAACCGGAATCCATTTTTCGTCGAAAAACTTCATAAAATCAATTTCTTTTACATTTATTTTATTCATCCATTTTTCGACGGAATCCTTTTTCCGTCAAAAATCTTCGACGGAATCTATTTTCCGTCGAAAAACTTCACAAAATCAATTTCTTTTGCATTTATTTTATTCATACATTTTTCATCGACAACTGAATTCATTTTCCGTTAAAAATCTTCGACGGAATCCATTTTTCATCGAAAAAGTTCACAAAATCAATTTCTTTTGCATTTATTTTTTCATCCGTTTTCGACGGGAATCCATTTTCCGTCGTAAAACTTCACAAAATCAATATCTTTTGCATTTATTTTTTTCATCTATTTCCGTCGGAATTCATTTTCCGTCAAAAATCTTCGACGGAATCCATTTTCCGTTGAAAAACTTCACAAAATCAATTTCTTTTGCATTTATTTTAATCATCCGTTTTTGATGGAATTTATTTTCCGTCAAAAATCTTCGACGGAATCCATTTTCCGTCAAAAATCTTCTACGGAATCCATTTTTCGTCGAAAAACTTCACAAAATCAATTTCTTTTGCATTTATTTTATTCATCCGTTTTCGACGGAATACATTTTCGTCAAAAATCTTCAACGGAATACATTTTCCGTCGAAAAACTTCACAAAATCAATTTCTTTTGCATTTATGTTATTCATCCATTTTCGACGGAATACATTTTTCGTCAAAAATCTTCGACGGAATCCGTTTTTCATCGAAAAACTTCATAAAATCAATTTCTTTTGCATTTATTTTGTTCCTCCATTTTCGACGGAATACATTTTGCGTCAAAAATCTTCGACGGAATCCGTTTTTCATTGAAAATCTTCATAAAATCAATTTCTTTTGCATTTATTTTATTCCTCCATTTTCGACGGAATTCATTTTCCGTCAAAAATCTTCGACGGAATCCATTTTCATCGAAAAACTTCATAAAATCAATTTCTTTTGCATTTATTTTATTTCTCCATTTTCGACGGAATCCATTTTCCGTCGAAAAACTTCACAAAATCAATTTCTTTTGCATTTATGTTATTCATCCATTTTCGACGGAATACATTTTTCGTCAAAAATCTTCGACGGAATCCGTTTTTCATCGAAAAACTTCATAAAATCAATTTCTTTTGCATTTATTTTATTCCTCCATTTTCGACGGAATACATTTTGCGTCAAAAATCTTCGACGGAATCCGTTTTTCATTGAAAAACTTCATAAAATCAATTTCTTTTGCATTTATTTTATTCATCCATTTTCGACGGAATTCATTTTCCGTCAAAAATCTTCGACGGAATCCATTTTTCATCGAAAAACTTCACAAAATCAATTTCTTTTGCATTTATTTTATTCATCCGTTTTCGACGGAATTCATTTTCCGTCAAAAATCTTCGAATTTCTTTTGCAATTATTTTCCGTTTTCGGAATCGTCGAAAAACTTCACAAAATCAATTTCTTTTGCATTTATTTTATTCATCCGTTTTCGACGGAATACATTTTTCATCAAAAATCTTCATCGGAATACATTTTCCGTCGAAAAACTTCACAAAATCAATTTCTTTTGCATTTATTTTATTCATCCGTTTTCGACGGAATACATTTTTCGTCAAAAATCTTCGACGGAATCCATTTTTCATCGAAAAACTTCACAAAATCAATTTCTTTTGCATTTATTTTATTCATCCGTTTTCGACGGAATTCATTTTCCGTCAAAAATCTTCACGGAATCCATTTTCCGTCGAAAAACTTCACAAAATCAATTTCTTTTGCATTTATTTTATTCATCAATTTTCGACGGAATTCATTTTCCGTCAAAAATCTTCTACGGAATCCATTTTCCATCGAAAAACTTCACAAAATCAATTTCTTTTGCATTTATTTTAATCATCCGTTTTTGATGGAATTTTTTCCGTCATTTTCCGTCAAAAAAAACTTCACAAAATCAATTTCTTTTGCATTTAATCCATTTTCCGTCAAAAATCTTCGACGGAATCCATTTTCCATCGAAAAACTTCACAAAATCAATTTCTTTTGCATTTATTTTATTCATCCGTTTTCGACGGAATTTTTTTCCATCGTCAAAAATCTTCACTTTTCCGTCGAAAAACTTCACAAAATCAATTTCTTTTGCATTTATTTTATTCATCCATTTTCGACGGAATACATTTTTCGTCAAAAATCTTCGACGGAATCCATTTTCCGTCGAAAAACTTCACAAAATCAATTTCTTTTGCATTTATTTTATTCATCCATTTTTTCGTCGAATCCGTTTTCCATTGAAAAACTTCATAAAATCAATTTCTTTTGCATTTATTTTATTCATCCATTTTCGACGGAATTCATTTTCCGTCAAAAATCTTCGACGGAATCCATTTTCCGTCGAAAAACTTCACAAAATCAATTTCTTTTGCATTTATTTTATTCATCCGTTTTCGACGGAATTTTCAATTTCTTTTGCATTTATGTTATTCATCCATTTTCAAAGGAACTCATTTTGCGTCAAAATCTTCGACGGAATCCATTTTTCATCGAAAAACTTCACAAAATCAATTTCTTTTGCATTTATTTTATTCATCCATTTTCCGGAATCGAAAAACTTCACAAAATCAATTTCTTTTGCATTTATTTTATTCATCCGTTTTCGACGGAATTCATTTTTCGTCAAAAATCTTCAACGGGAATCCATTTTTTTGCGTCGAAAAATCTTCACAAAATCAATTTCTTTTGCATTTATTTTATTCATCCATTTTCAACTGAATTCATTTTCCGTTAAAAATCTTCGACGGAATCCA
This sequence comes from Gastrolobium villosum, assembly GCA_032173675.1. Taxonomy (NCBI): domain Eukaryota; kingdom Viridiplantae; phylum Streptophyta; class Magnoliopsida; order Fabales; family Fabaceae; genus Gastrolobium; species Gastrolobium villosum. The sequence continues at coordinate 2,997 of JAVKPL010015577.1, read as the reverse complement.
TTTTTCATCGAAAAAGTTCATAAAATCAATTTCTTTTGCATTTATTTTATTCATCCATTTTCGACGGAATTCATTTTCCGTCAAAAATCTTCGACGGAATCCATTTTCCGTCGTAAAACTTCACAAAATCAATATCTTTTGCATTTATTTTTTTCATCTATTTCCGTCGGAATTCATTTTCCGTCAAAAATCTTCGAGGGAATCCATTTTCCGTTGAAAAACTTCACAAAGTCAATTTCTTTTGCATTTATTTTAATCATCCGTTTTTGATGGAATTTATTTTCCGTCAAAAATCTTCGACGGAATCCATTTTCCGTCAAAAATCTTCTACGGAATCCATTTTTCGTCGAAAAACTTCACAAAATCAATTTCTTTTGCATTTATTTTATTCATCCGTTTTCGACGGAATACATCTTTCGTCAAAAATCTTCAACGGAATACATTTTCAGTCGAAAAACTTCACAAAATCAATTTCTTTTGCATTTATGTTATTCATCCATTTTCGACGGAATACATTTTTCGTCAAAAATCTTCGACGGAATCCGTTTTTCATCGAAAAACTTCATAAAATCAATTTCTTTTGCATTTATTTTGTTCCTCCATTTTCGACGGAATACATTTTGCGTCAAAAATCTTCGACGGAATCCGTTTTTCATTGAAAATCTTCATAAAATCAATTTCTTTTGCATTTATTTTATTCCTCCATTTTCGACGGAATTCATTTTCCGTCAAAAATCTTCGACGGAATCCATTTTCATCGAAAAACTTCATAAAATCAATTTCTTTTGCATTTATTTTATTTCTCCATTTTCGACGGAATCCATTTTCCGTCGAAAAACTTCACAAAATCAATTTCTTTTGCATTTATGTTATTCATCCATTTTCGACGGAATACATTTTTCGTCAAAAATCTTCGACGGAATCCGTTTTTCATCGAAAAACTTCATAAAATCAATTTCTTTTGCATTTATTTTATTCCTCCATTTTCGACGGAATACATTTTGCGTCAAAAATCTTCGACGGAATCCGTTTTTCATTGAAAAACTTCATAAAATCAATTTCTTTTGCATTTATTTTATTCCTCCATTTTCGACGGAATTCATTTTCCGTCAAAAATCTTCGACGGAATCCATTTTTCATCGAAAAACTTCACAAAATCAATTTCTTTTGCATTTATTTTATTCATCCGTTTTCGATGGAATTCATTTTCCGTCAAAAATCTTCGACGGAATCCATTTTCCGTCAAAAATCTTCTACGGAATCCATTTTCCGTCGAAAAACTTCACAAAATCAATTTCTTTTGCATTTATTTTATTCATCCGTTTTCGACGGAATACATTTTTCGTCAAAAATCTTCATCGGAATACATTTTCCGTCGAAAAACTTCACAAAATCAATTTCTTTTGCATTTATGTTATTCATCCATTTTCGACGGAATAAATTTTTCGTCCAAAATCTTCGACGGAATCCGTTTTTCATCGAAAAACTTCACAAAATCAATTTCTTTTGCATTTATTTTATTCATCCATTTTCGACGGAATTCATTTTTCGTCAAAAATCTTCAACGGAATCCATTTTCCGTCGAAAAACTTCACAAAATCAATTTCTTTAGCATTTATTTTATTCATCTATTTTCGACGAAATTTATTTTCCGTTAAAAATCTTCGACGGAATCCATTTTCCGTCGAAAAACTTCACAAAATCAATTTATTTTGTATTTATTTTATTCATCCGTTTTCGAGGGAATTCATTTTCCGTCAAAAATCTTCGACGGAATCCATTTTCCGTCGTAAAACTTCACAAAATCAATTTCTTTTGCATTTATTTTATTCATCAATTTCCGACGGAATTCATTTTCCGTCAAAAATCTTCGACGGAATCCATTTTCCATTGAAAAACTACACAAAATCAATTTCTTTTGCATTTATTTTAATCATCCGTTTTTGATGGAATTTATTTTCCGTCAAAAATCTTCGACGGAATCCATTTTCCGTCAAAAATATTCTACGGAATCCATTTTCCATCGAAAAACTTCACAAAATCAATTTCTTTTGCATTTATTTTATTCATCCGTTTTCGACGAAATACATTTTTCATCAAAAATCTTCAACGGAATACATTTTCCGTCGAAAAACTTTACAAAATCAATTTCTTTTGCATTTATGTTATTCATCCATTTTCGACGGAATCCATTTTCCGTCGAAAAACTTCACAAAATCAATTTCTTTTGCATTTATGTTATTCATCCATTTTCGACGGAATACATTTTTCGTCAAAAATCTTCGACGGAATCCGTTTTTCATCGAAAAACATCACAAAATCAATTTCTTTTGCATTTATTTTATTCATCCATTTTCAACGGAATTCATTTTCCGTCAAAAATCTTCACAAAATCAATTTCTTTTGCATTTATTTTATTCATCTGTTTTCGACGGAATACATTTTTCGTCAAAAATCTAAACCGGAATCCATTTTTCGTCGAAAAACTTCATAAAATCAATTTCTTTTACATTTATTTTATTCATTTTTCGACGGAATCCTTTTTCAGTCAAAAATCTTCGACGGAATCTATTTTCCGTCGAAAAACTTCACAAAATCAATTTCTTTTGCATTTATTTTATTCCTCCATTTTCGACGGAATTCATTTTCCGTCAAAAATCTTCGACGGAATCCATTTTTCATCGAAAAACTTCACAAAATCAATTTCTTTTGCATTTATTTTATTCATCCGTTTTCGATGGAATTCATTTTCCGTCAAAAATCTTCGACAGAATCCATTTTCCGTCAAAAATCTTCTACGGAATCCATTTTCCGTCGAAAAACTTCACAAAATCAATTTCTTTTGCATTTATTTTATTCATCCGTTTTCGACGGAATACATTTTTCGTCAAAAATCTTCATCGGAATACATTTTCCGTCGAAAAACTTCACAAAATCAATTTCTTTTGCATTTATGTTATTCATCCATTTTCGACGGAATAAATTTTTCGTCCAAAA
>JAVKPL010015576.1:0-12733 GCA_032173675.1 Gastrolobium villosum | reverse complement strand
GGGATTTTCATGAAAAATGAGTTTTGGTGTAATTTGGATTGGATGATTGTTGTAGGGTGCCTCACACAGACGGAATTGTGAAAAGTTGAATTGGAGCATACGTTTGGAACGGATTGCTCGTATTGAGGTAAACTCTTGGAACTTGGGTTTAATCCCTAGTGTGCTCCACCACACCTAGTGGAAGGTAGTGGTTGGATGATGTGGTTATGACATGGTGTGATTGTGTGCTTGTATGCATATTGCTTGTATTTTGTGAAAATTGTTTGGTCACTGGCCAGTTGACGTGTGGAGTTTGGACATCCGCTGGGTTCATCCTTGTGAGAATGCCAGTCGGGTTTTGCCGTGGAGTCGACTCTGGGAGCGGCGCCAGGATGATCCAAACGTGGGACATCCGCCGGATAGGGCTCATGAGGAGTTCCGGTTGGGTATTGCCATGGAGTCTTCTCAACCATGGGAGAGGCGCCAGGATTGTCTCGGGAGTTATATGATGGAGTCCTTGAACATGAATCCATGTTTGGATGTTCTTGGGTGTCTCCAGTTGGATGGTGATATTGTTTTACTTGCATATTACATGATGTCATTTTTATACATTTTAGTGAGCCATGGAGTGGAGAGAGCCTCTAGCTCCATTGGTTTACTGAGATATATCCGTATATCTCACCCCGTGTTTGGGGGACCACATTTCAGGTCACTATGAGCCGGGAGGAGCTTCGGGCAAGAAGCCCGTATAGTGGACATTGGATTGGCATGCGGTGCATTGGGATTGCATGACATTTTGGAGGAGTTATGGAGTGCACATAGCATACCATTAGTATTTTGAGACTTAGGTCATGAACATATTGCATGATGTTATTTCCATGCTTTTGTTAGTGTTCATGATTATATGCTAAGTCTTGTTATGTTTCATTACTCATGGCATGGATAACTGTATATTTTGAGTGAGCATGGGACTTGTCCATGGCCACATTCATAGCCTTGAAGTCTTGGTATTCATGTTGTAAAAATGGTCCATATTTGTATGTAAATGGCCATTATTTGAGGACTTTGTAAATGATGTTTAATCTAAGGAAAATGCATGATGGAAGGGCCTAGAGCCTACATTAGGACATGATTATGTGTTGTGTGGAGTACCAAGGGGTTAGGGATGGATTACACAACCTTTTTGGGGCTTAAAATGCTGTAATCTGTCATTTTGCTGCATAGTAATCGATTACCCAAGGCATGGTAATCGATTACCATGCAACAGGGGACGAAAAATTGGCTACTGTCTTCACTGGTAATCGATTACTGGCCTTTGGTAATCGATTACCATGTGAGGTAATCGATTACCCAAAGTTGGTAATCGATTACCAGAACAGAGGATTGAGAAAATTGGCTACTGCCTCATTTTTGACAGGTGGTAATCGATTACCACCCACTGGTAATCGATTACCACAGTGTAAATTTTGAAAATTCAGGTTTTTAGACTAAAAGAAAGGGGCTTAACTTGATGGGTAGAACTCCAAATGATACGTGGTTTGAAACCACGCGTAGACAACGTAAAGGACTATAACTTGGTAAAATGTGAGAGTTAAATGGTGAGTCTAAATGAATTGAATAAAAAGGAGAATGAATGATGTTAGCAAAAGGTATGCTTCCGCAAATTGCATTTACAATTATAGTGTTGTTTTAATGGATTACGGAGAAAGTCATTGTTGTAAAAAGGAATATGATAAAAGAAAAAAATTGCCCGTAATTTAATTAATCCAATTACTGTGATTGTAACTGCGCTTAATATCATAATCAATGTTAACAATACCGGTGTACAACGGGCTGTTACATTTTATGGTATCAGAGCAGTTTTGTTTAGGGAACTCTGATTGTTTGTGTATGTTGTATCTTGTGTGTCATAGCTATCTGTGAACTATTTATGATTAATGTATATGTGATTCCTCAGTGTGGGTCTGATCAACTCATTCCTTTGTGTTACATGTACAGATATCATGAGTAGGGCACGAGGTCGCCGTGGGGCACGTGGTGCAGGTCCTTTGCCACCGGATCCGGTCACTGCAGCACTGAATGCTCTGCAGGCGGAAACGGCTGCAAACAGAAATATGACTGAGAACCTGATGAAAGCAAATCAGGATATGATGCAGGCCTTTATGGCTGAGTTGAGGGCGGATAGAGGTCGTCCTAGGAGGGAAGATACACCTCCGCATACGGCTACGGTGACTCCTACACCGACGCCATCTGTTACTCCTCAACGGGGGGAGAGTGGGGCTAGTCACCACACTGGTGAGGCTAGTCATCATACTACTACGGATCCTAGTTATGTTCCTGATCCGTCATCTGTTGCCCAATCTACTGGGGCTGCTGGGCAGGTGCTTGATAATGCTGACGATGAGCGTAGGCTCATATCTTTTAGGAAACATAAGCCACCCGCATTTCTGGGGTCAAGGGACCCAAAGGAGGTCACTGCTTGGTTGAGGGGCATGGACAAGATTTTTCAGGTTATGAGATGCCAAGATCCGCAGAAGTTATTGTATTCTGTTTATATGCTGGAGGGTGATGCCCAGGAGTGGTGGGACAATGTGTCTCGCCCATTTACTATTCAGGGAGAGGTTCTGACTTGGACCTTGTTTGAAGGATTATTTCATGAAGAATATTTTCCCCGCGATGTTCGGGAGGCAAAGCAAGGTGAATTCGATAATTTGGTACAGGGAGTGATGACTGTTGATGCCTATGTGGCGAGATTTAATGAACTTGTCAAGTTTGCTAATTATGGAGGTACTCTACCTACTCCGGAATTCTTGTCAGCTAAATTTCAAAGAGGGCTGAGTGAGAAGATTGCTAAGAGGATGTCTAATACGGCGGTGAGAAACTTTGCTGATTTGGTGACCCAATGCAAGAGGGTCGAGACCGTTTATGGGAGGTATCCAAAAGCGGATAAGGTAAAAGAGCAAGAAGTTAAGAGGACACCTGGTCCTTCTGGTAATACAAATAGAGGAGGTTTTAATAATAACAACAGGGGTAGGGGGTTGCACGTGAGGCAGCCTCCTGGTCAGTTCAAGAGGGGTGGAAATACCGGTGGTGGTGGTGCTGCGAATAGATATCCTACCCCACAATGTGGGAAGTGTGGTAAATACCACAAAGGTGTGTGTGGTGCTGATCCGTCGGCTTGTTATAAATGTGGTCGGAATGGCCACTTTGCTAGAAATTGTCCCTCTTCTTCGGGGCAGGCTGCGAATCTGCAGGCCTTGCCGCCAGCTACTACTACTACTGCTGCTCCTATTGCTGTTGTTCCTACTGTGGGACGAGTTTATACTACTAATGCGCAACGTACTGAAAAGGCTCCGAATTTGGTTAAAGGTATAATTTTTCTATCTAACGTTGATTTATCTGTGTTGTTTGATTCGGGAGCGACACATTCATTTGTGGCGGACTATGTGGCTAAGGCGCTGGACTTAAAGGTAACACGGATGGTTCCTCCGATGCGTATTACTACTGCTACAGGAGAGGTTAGTGAATCGTCTTGGATCTGTGAAGATGTGAAGTTCACCTATTTAGGCAGGGGTTATACCATTGATTTAATTATCTTACCCCTGGCCTCTGTCAATTTAATTTTGGGGATGGATTGGTTGTCTCGGAACTGCGCAATGATTGATTGCTGCGGGAAGAGGTTGTTGCTATCTCACGAGAGGCCGTCTGTTTGTCCGTCTCTGTATTTGTCTGTAAGTCAAACTGTGAAAGCCTTGAAGGCTGGAGATTTGGGTTATGTCTTGTTGGGTGGATTGGTAGGTGATAAAAAGGATGAGATTTCTGCTATTCCAGTTGTAAATGAGTTTGAAGATGTATTTCCGGATGAGATACCGGAATTCCCACCTGAGAGAGAGATTGAATTCTCGATTGATTTATTGCCTGGTGTGGGGCCGATCTCCTTGGCTCCATACCGGATGTCGCCACTTGAGTTGGCTGAATTGAAGAAACACATTGAAGAACTATCTGCGAAAAATTTTATTAGGCCGAGTGTGTCTCCGTGGGGAGCACCGGTTATATTTGTAAAGAAAAAGGATGGTAGCATGAGATTGTGCACTGACTACCGACAGCTGAATAAAGTGACTATTAAGAACCGGTACCCATTGCCGCGTATTGATGATTTATTAGATCAGTTGAGGGGTGCCTGTGTATTTTCAAAGATTGATCTCCGGTCCGGATATCATCAGATTCGGATTAAACCGGAGGATGTACCTAAAACAGCTTTCCGATCCAGATATGGACATTTTGAGTATCAAGTGATTCCTTTTGGGCTTACTAATGCCCCGGCGGTGTTCATGGACTATATGAACCGCATCTTTAAACCGTATTTGGACCAGTTTGTAATTGTGTTCATTGATGACATTTTGATCTACTCTAAGAGTAAGGAGGAGCACGTGGACCATTTGAGGACTGTGTTGCAGGTGTTGAAGGATAAAAAGTTATATGCTAAACCGTCTAAATGTGAGTTCTGGTTGTCTGAGGTGCAATTTTTGGGTCATGTTATTTCTGCAAGCGGTGTTGCAGTGGATCCAAGCAAGATTGAAGCGGTGAGTGACTGGGAAAGACCTAAAACAGTGACTGAAATTAGAAGTTTTCTGGGGCTTGCTGGCTATTATCGCCGATTTATACAGGGATTTTCTGCAATGGTTCTACCGTTGACTCGATTGACACGAAAGGATACTCCTTTTGTGTGGACCCAGGAATGTGAGGACTGTTTTCTGCTACTGAAAGAGAAATTGACTACTGCTCCGGTGTTGACTCTACCTGATCCGGAGGGTGAGTTTGTATTATATTGTGATGCTTCTAAGAAAGGTTTAGGGAGCGTGTTGATGCAGGAAGGAAAAGTGATTGCATATGCGTCTAGGCAGTTGAGGCCGCATGAAGAAAATTATCCGACGCATGACTTAGAATTGGCTGCTATTGTTTTTGCCTTGAAAATTTGGAGGCATTTTCTGTATGGGATGAAGTTTGCTGTGTTCAGCGACCATAAAAGCTTGAAATATTTATTTGATCAGAAGGAGCTGAATATGAGGCAGCGTAGATGGGTTGAATTCTTGAAAGATTATGATTTTGAGTTGAAATACCACCCGGGAAAGGCTAATGTTGTGGCCGATGCATTGAGTAGGAAGTCTGTGAATTTATCTCATATGATGATGTGGGACAATGAAGTGATTGAGCAATTCCGTGATATGAAAATAACGGATTTCTTTGCAAGAAGAATGTGTGATATGGAGTTAACTCGGATTGAGAACGAGCTGCATGAGAAGATTGAGGAGACTCAGATCCGCAATGAAAGCATAAAGTATTTGAAAGGCCAGAGTGGCATATCTGTTAATGAACAGGGACTTTTATTATATCAGGGCAGGATTGTTGTGCCCAAGGAACTTGCAGAGGAAGTCATGACTGAGGCCCATAAGGGTCAATATTCTATCCACCCAGGTGCCACAAAGATGTACCAAGATTTGAAAGTTAAGTTCTGGTGGCCTGGTATGAAAAGAGATGTTGCCGAGTACGTGTCTAAGTGCTTGGTTTGCCAGAAAGTGAAAATAGAGCATCAGAAACCGGCTGGATTACTTCAGCCGCTGGATATACCTGAATGGAAATGGGAAAGTATTTCTATGGATTTTGTTGTTGGATTGCCGAGAACTCAAGCTGGTTATGATTCGATTTGGGTTATTGTGGACCGACTTACGAAGTCTGCACATTTTCTACCAGTACGAGTGGACTACACTACGGAAAAGTTGGCAACACTTTATGTGAAGGAGATTGTTAGACTCCATGGGATACCGATTAGCATTGTGAGTGATCGGGACCCGAAGTTTACTTCACGATTTTGGGGAGCCTTGCAGCAGGCTTTTGGCACTCAGCTCCGGCTGAGCACTGCTTATCACCCGCAGACTGATGGTCAGACTGAGAGGACCATACAGACACTTGAGGATATGCTGAGAGCTTGCACACTGGAACAGGGTAATGCTTGGGATAAGTACTTACCACTGGTGGAGTTTTCTTATAACAACAGTTTTCATTCCAGTCTGGGTATGGCACCGTATGAGGTTTTGTATGGCAGGAGGTGTCGTACGCCCACTTGTTGGACTGAGGTAGGCGATAAAGAAAGGTTTGGTCCGGATTTTGTGCAGGAAACAACAGTGCAAATTGAAATGATTAGAGAAAAATTGAAACAGGCACAGAATCGGCAGAAAAGCTACTATGACAATAAGCATAGACAGCTGGAATTTGAGGAAGGTGACCATGTTTTTGTACGTTTGTCGCCGGTCACAGGTGTTGGTCGTGCGTTGGGTGTGAGGAAGCTGAGTCCACGATTCATTGGGCCGTATCAGATTATGAAAAGAGTAGGATTGGTGGCCTATCAGCTTGCCTTACCCCTGCAATTATCTAATTTACATGATTTTTTTCATGTGTCGCAGTTGCGACGTTATGTTCCGGATGAATCACATGTGGTGATACCGGATAATATTGAAATCAGGGAGAACTTGAAGACTCCCATCGGTCCTATTGCAGTACTGGATCGCAGTGAAAAGCGATTGAGAAGTAAAGTGATTCCCATGCTGAAGATTCAGTGGGAAGGCCGCACACCTGAGGAGGCTACTTGGGAGCGGGAGGACGAGATTCTCCGGCTGTATCCTGAGTTAGCGAGCAGGTATGATTTAATTTTGCGGACAAAATTTCTAAAAGGTGGGGTGAATATAACACCTCATATATTTAAATGTGAATTTTTATATTATATTGTGAAATGAAAGTTGGTGGGTTAGTGAAAATCCATGAATTATGGCCAAAATGGGCAAAATGGGCAAAATGGTAATTTGCCAACCGTGTGTTCTGAGGCTTAAATATTGAGTTAGAGATTTCATATGACAAAAATAATGCTGAAAATGGAATCAGGGCGGAAAATTGAGTGAATAGGCAAATTTGGGAAAAATCGATGAATAGTGAATTTTAAGTGTTAAATACTGTGGTGTGAGTGTACCGATAGGTGTGAAATTTTTATCAATATTTTGGAGAAATAAAAATATGTCATGGACTGGAAAAATATGTAGATTAAGAATTTATGATCGGAATTTTTATCGGAGTTAAAGTTAGATCGCGTGTGGGACCCGTGTGACCGAGGTCACTTGGCCCCCACCCCTTTTTCTTCTTTCTTTCCTTTCTTTTTCTCCTCTTCCTCGCGCGCCCTCCTTGCACAAAAAGAACCAAGAGCCGTTTTCTTCATCTTTTCTTCATTTCTTCGTTTCTTCACCGAATCGCTTGATTTTGGTGTTGAAATCTATTGTAAACAACCTTCCAAAGCCATTGGTAACACTTAGAACCCTTGAATCCATCTCCTTGGCCGCGTTTTTGAGCAAAATCAGATCCGACCCACTTGGGTTCTTGGAGTTTTCTTGGGGTTTTGATCTTCTAATGGTTTAGTGAAGCCTTGGTGGTGATCATACAACACATTGTGAGTATATTTGTGGTATTTTGATGGTTGATTTCATAGATCTAGAAATTTATGTTCAAACCTTTGATTTTAGATGTGTGATGATAGAGAGCCCAAATGGAAAAATGCTATTAGATGAAAAGGCCTTAGAATCATGCTTGTAAGCTAGAAATGCTATGTTAATTTTTGGTGAAAAAGATAGGTTTTTAACTTAGGAAAATTTGAGGGATTTTCATGAAAAATGAGTTTTGGTGTAATTTGGATTGGATGATTGTTGTAGGGTGCCTCACACAGACGGAATTGTGAAAAGTTGAATTGGAGCATACGTTTGGAACGGATTGCTCGTATTGAGGTAAACTCTTGGAACTTGGGTTTAATCCCTAGTGTGCTCCACCACACCTAGTGGAAGGTAGTGGTTGGATGATGTGGTTATGACATGGTGTGATTGTGTGCTTGTATGCATATTGCTTGTATTTTGTGAAAATTGTTTGGTCACTTGCCAGTTGACGTGTGGAGTTTGGACATCCGCTGGGTTCATCCTTGTGAGAATGCCAGTCGGGTTTTGCCGTGGAGTCGACTCTGGGAGCGGCGCCAGGATGATCCAAACGTGGGACATCCGCCGGATAGGGCTCATGAGGAGTTCCGGTTGGGTATTGCCATGGAGTCTTCTCAACCATGGGAGAGGCGCCAGGATTGTCTCGGGAGTTATATGATGGAGTCCTTGAACATGAATCCATGTTTGGATGTTCTTGGGTGTCTCCAGTTGGATGGTGATATTGTTTTACTTGCATATTACATGATGTCATTTTTATACATTTTAGTGAGCCATGGAGTGGAGAGAGCCTCTAGCTCCATTGGTTTACTGAGATATATCCGTATATCTCACCCCGTGTTTGGGGGACCACATTTCAGGTCACTATGAGCCGGGAGGAGCTTCGGGCAAGAAGCCCGTATAGTGGACATTGGATTGGCATGCGGTGCATTGGGATTGCATGACATTTTGGAGGAGTTATGGAGTGCACATAGCATACCATTAGTATTTTGAGACTTAGGTCATGAACATATTGCATGATGTTATTTCCATGCTTTTGTTAGTGTTCATGATTATATGCTAAGTCTTGTTATGTTTCATTACTCATGGCATGGATAACTGTATATTTTGAGTGAGCATGGGACTTGTCCATTGCCACATTCATAGCCTTGAAGTCTTGGTATTCATGTTGTAAAAATGGTCCATATTTGTATGTAAATGGCCATTATTTGAGGACTTTGTAAATGATGTTTAATCTAAGGAAAATGCATGATGGAAGGGCCTAGAGCCTACATTAGGACATGATTATGTGTTGTGTGGAGTACCAAGGGGTTAGGGATGGATTACACAACCTTTTTGGGGCTTAAAATGCTGTAATCTGTCATTTTGCTGCATAGTAATCGATTACCCAAGGCATGGTAATCGATTACCATGCAACAGGGGACGAAAAATTGGCTACTGTCTTCACTGGTAATCGATTACTGGCCTTTGGTAATCGATTACCATGTGAGGTAATCGATTACCCAAAGTTGGTAATCGATTACCAGAACAGAGGATTGAGAAAATTGGCTACTGCCTCATTTTTGACAGGTGGTAATCGATTACCACCCACTGGTAATCGATTACCACAGTGTAAATTTTGAAAATTCAGGTTTTTAGACTAAAAGAAAGGGGCTTAACTTGATGGGTAGAACTCCAAATGATACGTGGTTTGAAACCACGCGTAGACAACGTAAAGGACTATAACTTGGTAAAATGTGAGAGTTAAATGGTGAGTCTAAATGAATTGAATAAAAAGGAGAATGAATGATGTTAGCAAAAGGTATGCTTCCGCAAATTGCATTTACAATTATAGTGTTGTTTTAATGGATTACGGAGAAAGTCATTGTTGTAAAAAGGAATATGATAAAAGAAAAAAATTGCCCATAATTTAATTAATCCAATTACTGTGATTGTAACTGCGCTTAATATCATAATCAATGTTAACAATACCGGTGTACAACGGGCTGTTACACATCCACAGTCATGACTCCCTGCACAAGGCTATCAAACTCACCTTGCTTTGCCTCCCGAACATCACGGGGAAAATATTCTTCATGAAATAATCCTTCAAACATAGTCCAAGAAATAACCTCACCCTGAATAGCATATGGGCGAGACACATTGTCCCACCACTCCTGGGCATCACCCTCCAGCATATAAACAGAATACAATAACTTCTGCGGATCTTGGCATCTCATCACTTGGAAAATCTTATCCATTCCCCTCAACCAAGCAGTAACCTCCTTCGGGTCCCTTGACCCCAGAAATGCGGGTGGCTTATGTTTCCTAAAAGATATGAGCCTACGCTCATCATCAGCATTATCAACAACCTGCCCCGCAGCCCCAGTGGATTGGGCAACAGATGACGGATCAGGAACATAGCTAGGGTCAGTAGTATGATGACTAGCCTCACCAGTGTGGTGACTAGCCCCACTCTCCCCCTGTTGAGGAGTAACAGATGGCGTCGGTGTAGGAGTCACCGTAGCCGTGTGTGGAGGTGAATTATCCCTCCTAGGACGATCTCTATCGGCCCTCATCTCAGCCATAAAGGCCTGCATCATATCCTGATTAGTCTTCATCAGGTTTTCAGTCATGTTTCTATTCGCAGCCGTCTCCGCCTGCAGAGCATTCAGAACTGCAGTGACCGGATCCGGTGGCAAAGGACCTGCACCACGTGCCCCACGGCGACCACGCGCCCTACTCATGATATCTGTACATGTAACACAAAGGAATAAGTTGATCAGACCCACACTGAGGAATCACATATACATTAATCATAAATAGTTCACAGATGGCTATGGAACGCAAGATACAAACACACATAATCAGAGTTCCCTCACAAAACTGCTCTGATACCATAAAATGTAACAACCCGTTGTACACCGGTATTGTTAACATTGATTATGATATTAAGCGCAGTTACAATCACAGTAATTGGGTTAATTAAATTACGGGCAATTTTTTTTTTCTTTTATCATATCCCTTTTCGTAACAATAACCTTTTCCGTAATCAATTAAAACAACACTATAATTGTAAATGCAATTCGCGGAATCATACATTTTACTAACATCACTAATCTTTCTTTTTATTCAATTCATTTGAGCTCACCATCTTACTCTCACGTTTTACCATGTTATAGTCCTTTACGTTAGCTACGCGTGGTTTCAAACCACGTACCATTTGGAGTTCTACCCACCAAGTTAAGCCCCTTTCTTTTAGTCTAGAAAAACCTGAATTTTCGAAAATTACACTGTGGTAATCGATTACCAGTGGGTGGTAATCGATTACCACCTGTCAAAAATGAGACAGTAGCTAAAATTTTGCATCCTCTGTTCTGGTAATCGATTACCAAGATTGGGTAATCGATTACCTCACTTGGTAATCGATTACCAATCCTCAGTAATCGATTACCAGTGGAGACAGAAGCATATTTTTCGTCCCCTGTTGCATGGTAATCGATTACCATGCTTGGGTAATCGATTACTATGCAGCAAAAGTGACAGATTACAGCATTTTCAGCCCAAAATGAGTTGTGTAATCCATCCCTAACCCCTTAGTACTCCACACAACACATAAACATACCCTAATGTAGGCTCTAGGCCCTTCCATCATGCATTTCCTTTAAATCATACATCATTTACAAAGTCCTCAATGTAATGGCCATTTTACAACAAATATGGACCATTTTACAACATAATCATCAAGACTTCAAGTGCAATGAATGTGGCTATGGACAAGTCCCATGCTCACTCAAAATATACAATTATCCATGTCATGAATAATAAGCAATAAACAAGACTTAGTACACAATCATGAACACTACAAAAGCATGGAAACAACATCATGCAATATGTTCATGACCTAAGTCTCAAAATACTAATGTCATGCCATGTGCACTCCATAAACTCCTCCAAAATGTCATGCAAGCTCCATGCACCATATGCAACTCCACTGTCCACTAAGCGGGCTTCTTGCCCGAAGCTCCTCCCGGCTCATAATGACATGAAATGTGGTCCCCCAAACACGGGGTGAGATATACAAATATATCTCAGTAAACCAATGGAGCTAGAGGCTCTCTCCACTCCATGGCTCACTCAATGTGCAAATGTGACATCATATAATATGCATGCAATACAATATCACCACCAACTGGAGACAAACCGAGAACATCCACAATTGGATTTATGTTCAAGGACTCCATCTTATAACTCCCGAGACAATCCTGGCGCCTCTCCCATGGTTGAGAAGACTCCATGGCAAACCCAACCGGAACTCCTCATGAGCCCTATCCGGCGGATGTCCCACGTTTGGCTCATCCTGGTCTCGCTCCCAGAGTCGACCCCACGGCATACCCAACTGGCATTCCCACACGGAATGAAACCAGCGGATGTCCAAACCCAACACACGTCAACCGGCCAGTGACCAAACAATTTTCATACAATCCAAGCAATATGGCATACAAGCACATAATCACACAATGCCATAAACACAAAATCCAACCACAACCTTCCACTAGGTGTGGTGGAGCACACAAGGGATTAAACCCAAGTTCCAAGGGTTTACCTCAACACTAGCAAATCCGTTCCAAACGTATGCTCCAATTCAACCTTTCACAATCACGTCCGTGTGAGGCACCCTACAACAATCAACAAGTCCAAATTACACTAAACCTCAATTTTCATGAAAATTCCTCAAATTTTCCTAAGTTAAAAACCTAACTTTTTCACCAAAATTTATCATAGCATTTCTAGCTTACAAGCATGATTCTAAGGCATTTTCATCTAATAGCATTTTTCCATTTGGGCTCTCTATCATCACACATCTAAAATTAAAGACTTAGCGCATAAATTCCTAGATCTACAAAATCAACCACAAAGATACCACAAATATACTCACAATCAAGTGTATGTTCACCACCAAGGCTTCACCACTACAAAGGAAGACCAAAAACTTCAAAAACTCCAAGAACCCACCATGGTTCGGATCTGTCTTGGCCAAAAAACGCAGCAAGGAGGCGGATTCAAGGCTTGGAAGTGTCACCAATGGATCTAGAAGGTTGTTTACATTAGATTTCAACACCAAAATCAAGTGATTTGGTGGAGAAATGAAGAAATGGCACAAAAGAGAAGAAATGGGTGTTTTGGTTGTGAAATGGTGGAACTCATGGGAGAAGAAGAAAGAATAAAAGGAAGGAAGGCGTGGGGAGGGT
>JAVKPL010015575.1:0-13129 GCA_032173675.1 Gastrolobium villosum | reverse complement strand
TCAGGTTCGGCTAGGTTGTACTAGGTGTCCAAGATCAAATTAATTTACATGACCATTCCTACGAAGTCTAAAGTGTGCTAAAAGTACCCTTCACATGTTGCAAATTCATTTTAATTCAGTTAAAACGGAAGACACAAAAAGGGTGTCCAGAATAAGTTTTCTATCTCTTAAGTTATCTCATCCATTTCAAGTAGTGACAAAACCAACCCAAAGGTAAACTATCAATGCAAGTTCGGTTTTAGGCTAGTTCTTATGTGACCTTCATTCATTCCTTTACATCAATTATTTTCTGCACAACATATGCATGCGTACTTTCCTTTAACTTGTTGTTTATTTAATTCTCAAAGCTTGCATACACTAATATGCCATTGGTTGAAGGCTGATCAGCAGGGGAAAAAGATCACAACTAACCTCCTAGAGTCCTTTGTTAGCCGCACACGATGAGAAAAAAATGACATAACGGAACCAAAAACTATATCATCTAGGCATGCAGACCGTGAACAGAATTAAGGAATGGTTTCAAAACAGAATTTTACTTCCCATGAGCTTCATGACAGCCGAACAGTGATGAAAGGAGAAAAAGATTTTAAACACAGCTTACATGTTCATAAGGGTCAGCTTGTGCTCAAGCTCCTGCAATGATCCACAAGGTCAGGTTCGGCTGCATTCCATGAGGAGATGTCCCAAAGAAGACTTCTCCTTCTAGACGGTGGCTGCATGTACAAAGAAATGGAAGCTGGGACGTTGAGCAAAGAGCACAATCTATTCCTCCTTGTGGTTCAGCCGAGAGTGCCAAAGGAAGAGGATGGAAGAAGTTGCTAGGACTCCTCACTGCAGCTCCATGACTTGGCAGAATTAGCAAGGAAAGGGACTAGCAACCAAAGCTACTGGTGTTCAGCCTACTCAAGGGTGAAGAGGAAGTGAAGGAAAGAACTTCCAACCTTGGGTTCCTACTCTAAATGATGTAAGGTTGGTGGATGGTGCAAGGCTACACAAGGAAAGGATGAAGGATGAACTCATGTAGTTTCCCCTAGGCTGCTGTCACACAACGCACCATGCAGGGAAAGGGATGAGAGCTTGAATGGTTGGTGTCTTGCAAGGTAAGTCACGGATTGATGGCTTTGGGAGGAGAAGGAACATGCCTCTTTTCTAGATGAGGCTTTGTGGGATTTCATGACTTGAGGGGGTATAAGTAGGGCTGAGTTTGATCAAGTAAATGGAAGTAATAAGTGTTGCATGGTGATACAATGATTCCAACGCATGTGCAGGGAAAAGGGTGATATCATGATCTGAATCAAAGTGGCAGCAAGCTTGGACCAAGTTTCCCTAAGACCATGCGCACAAGAGAGGGGTAAGGATGGCTTAAGATGAATACTTGACATGTCTTGGCCAATGGGGATCATCTATGCAGATTTCATTCAATACATGTAGCCACACACAAGATAGGTTGCTGCTCCAAGAGGTATTCGGCCAAGAAGAGGTGGGTGAGAGAAGTTTGCTTTAATGGTAGAAGGGTGCGCCTAGGATGAAGAGAGGACACCAAGCTCAGATCTGAATGTGCAGTGTGAATAGACAAGAGAGCATGATAGCTATTGTCCTAGGTAGATGTTAGAGTGGTGAGGCTTCCAATGGTCAAAATGACAACCTGCATAAAAGTCTTCCTCACTCCATCGGTTGAGTGAAAGGCAAAAGGAAGGGGCTGTCATGCAGTCCTCAAAGGCCACAAAATTCTGCATTCAACACTCCCTATGCGCACATGTGACAAGCTAAAGGGGGAAGGCTTGCCATGTGATGAAAGCTACTACTCCTCAAAGGCAAAATCAGAAATCTGCACCATTTCTCTGCGCACAGGAGGCCGTGAAGGATGGTGACAACACAAGAGATGACAAGGCTGGCTACTAATGCAAGTAATGGCAGGTTTCTTCTTGAACTAAGCGCATCTAGGGAGGTAGAAAGGGACAGAAGATGGCAGCATGTATTGTCATGAGGAGCTAGAAGCATTCATGCCAAGGAGAGGGGGAAAAGGGTGCGCACAATGCAGAAAAAGGAGGGCTGTGCGCAGGCTGAAAAGTTGCAGCAAAAGCAGGTCAGATTTGATACTAAAGCTTTCCATGATGCGCACAAGGAAAGAGGTGAGAAGGTGGTGTGATTTAAGGTTGACTTAAGGCACAAGCCACCAGCTTGTACACTCCCCAAAGCTGCGCAAGAGACAAGGAAATAAAGGGGTGACTTACTTGCTTGCGCACAAGGTGGGAAAGCTTTGATGGTGATGGATCATGCAGCACCTTTTCCTTACACAATGCAGCAAGGAGGCGTGAAAAGCAAGGCAAAGGACATCAACCAAGAACCATGGACAACTCATGCGCATTGGGTTGAAGGCTTAGATGGTGATAGGTGAGGGAAGCTTGGTCAAATATGCAGGATCTCCTTTCCTTTCACATGCTGCAGCGTTTTGTACAAGGTTGCAAGCAACAAAGTGCCCTCTTCCCTATGCACCAATGCGCATGAAGAGATAAGGGTGCCATGTGAAGGAAGAGCCTAGGGTGGATACATATGGAAGGAAACACACTCAAGGCTCTCAAAGTTGATGCAAGGTGGCGGTCAAGGAAAGAAAGTGCAAGCTGAGTTTTATTAAGACACAACACACACAAAAGTAGGGCTGTGTGCAGCCAAAAAAATGCAAGGGAGAAGGTTAAAGGTGAAGGAATATAGGGTTGCTTAAGGTCAAAGGTTCTAAGGCCTAAGTCCAACCTAAAAGGGTTCATACAAGTCCAATTGTTTCCTTATTTAGGAATTAATCCAAACCTCCTAACTTTTATGCACCTCTAATTATTTACTAAAGATTTGCTCCTTACTTAAATTAATGGCATACTTTTAGATGAGTACTCATATAATTCTAAATAACACTACGCCAATTCTATGGAAAACTATGTATTTCAAAGATAAGACAACCACTTCATACACTTTCGAATTCCTAGCATGCTTTACCCCTAAATGCAAGTTATGTAATTTCCTAATCATGCGGGATGTTACAGGAAGTGACGGTGGTTGTGGAATTTGAAAAAAGATTGGAGTCATTGGAGTCATTTAGAGGGATGACGGTGGCCATTGAATTTGGGAATTTAGGGATTTAGATCGATTGGGTTACGGATGAGTTACGGGTGGGTTACAAGTTGGTTAACAAAAAAGAGAGGAGGAAATAGGTTGGGTTGTATAAAAGAAGGAGGAAGAAGGTGTGATATACGGGTGTTGGAAAAAAAAAATTGATCAAAAGCTCTGATACCATGTCAGAATGCAATACAGGTGAATAATGATTTTTTTTTTCATTGTAGATCTTCCTCTCTAATGAGGTATATATACAAATGTACAACTTTGTTATAATAAGAAAAATATCCTAACAATTCTGTAACAGTAATTGTAATTAACTTTGTAACACTAAATTAACTTTGTAACAGTTGTAATAGTAAATTAAATTAACTTTGTAACAGTAATTTAAATTTACAAACTTTCTTTCAACAAGATCCACTGCCACAATGACACAAATGCAAATTTCTAGAGGAGTGGTTTCAGGTGATTTCATTACAACATTTGACTCAAAGAATATCATGATGAAAATGATTTAAGGCTCTATCAGTTGGTGATATAATTAATAGGAAAAGTACATGTAAAACATTAAGAAAACTATTCCAGCCCGATCTTTGTTAATAAATGGTAAAATGAGACATTGAATATAAGCCAAGCTTCAAGGGAAAGAACTTCATATAAAGCTTTGAAAGACATATATCAAAAATTAACCAAACAAGAGACAACATTTTTAGAATATTAATGTAAAGGTTTGACAGTATGGTGAAACTAAAAAGTTTGACACCACATATAAACCATTGATTTCTACCAATCTGACCGTGATAATTTATTGAGAATTAGTAATTAATTAATGACTGTAACCCAATAAATTACAGTCATTGGATTAACAAAAAGTAACGCTTCATATGGGTGTCAAACTTTTTTAGTTTGTAAATGATATGTCTCTATAAATTATATCACGAGTAAAATATTAAATAGAAATAAACTGTCAATGCCCGTATTTACAGAAAATAAATAACACAATATTGATCATGAACTTTGAATCCTGAAAATATTATAGTGGTGAGAACAGAGAATTTAAATCTCAAATAGTTGAATATATTATTGGTACGTAAACTACGTACACATACCCAGAAGTATGACTAGCTGATTACACTTTATAAGTAGTCCAGAATTTGCCACTAAATCATAAAGTTTATGATGCAAAATTAAAGCCAAGCCTTGGGTACCAAACTTTAAACAACAATGTGAGAGAAAGATTCTGAAAACATTGTAGTGATGGAAAATTAATTGATATTTAATAATGAAAAAATTTACAGAAAAATATTTCTCTCAAATCGGGAGTATTATATTTTTTTGAATAAAGACATGGTAGTACATCAACATCAACATCAACATCAACATCACCTTTATCCCAAATTAATTGGGGTCGGTGGTAGATGAACCCACATGAAAGATATAAAAAGACATGGTAGTACAGAACAAAGGAAATTCAAAGAGAAAAGAGTTAAATACCAAAACTTGAAAAACCATCAAAAGTTTGAGACTTATCATATAAAATGTTGGTATAATGTTTATGTGGGACCATAGACGAAAACCCCAACTCTTAAAGACGACGCAGATTATAAGTACTTAAGAAAGAAACTGAGAAAAAGAAAGAAGTAGAAGAAAAGGACCTACTATTCACAACTTTAAGGTATATGCTTGGCAAGCAAGAAAACAAAGAGACAAAAAAATGTTAAAGGGGAACAATAACATGCAAATAATGGTTGCAAACGTTCAATTTATCAATTGAGAAGTGAAAAAACGATATAAAAATGGAATCTTGTTCAAAATAAACACAGCCCCAACAATAGAGACGACACATCGAGAGTACTTGTAAATATATTGTACTTGTAGAGAGAAAGCACGTGGAGAACAAGGACCCACCATTCACAACATTAAGTTATAGGGGAATAGTTTTCTCCTTTAACAGAAGAGAAGAGTTATATGCTACTGAGACAAAAAAGTGGGACCAGCAATTTAAAAAAAATAATAAAAACAAAAACAAAAGCTTGGCACGGAAGTCGATGTATGTGTAAGAATGAAATCTTGTCTCATGTGAAAGGAGAAAAACATTTCCCTAAGTTATATGATTCACAAGTAAGAGAAGAAATAGAAAATAAAAAAATGTTAAATGGGGATCAACAACAAAATCATTGCAAAGAGTGACTGCAAAGGTTCAATCTTTATCAGGTAGGTTTGATAATGAAAAATGTTATAAAAATGTTGTTCTAAAAACACAGGCCCAACAACACTTCAGATGACACGGATCGAGAGTTCGTATAAGGATATTGTACTTACGAAAATTATAAAGAGAAAGCACGTACGTAGAGTACAATGAGCCACCATTCATAACATGAAGTTATATGCTTAGCAACCAAGAAACAAAGAGAGAAAAAAAATGTATTATACGAAGAACAACAAGCACATGATATTTGCAAAAGTTCAATCTTCAGAAGTTGAGAAGTTAAAAAAATGAAATAAAAACTAAATCTTGTTAAAAGAAAAACACAGCTCATGCAAGAAAATAAAAGCAAATGACACCACCCCACAAAGAAAAAAAAGTTACCTTTGAGAGATGAGAGAACAATGGTGCTACAAGAGTAGAAAAACACATAGAAGCTTTTTAAAAGAGAGAGAAGAGAGAGAGAACAATGCAATAATGGGAGGTTATTTGAATTTTGAATTCAAATAACCTCCCATATTTCCTTTATTAATACATCAATTTGAAAACAAAATAAAAATTTCATTTGTGATTTAAACTCAAAAATATATTTGGAAAATCTGTATTAATAAAGGAAATAATTAAATAAATATTCTAAATCTATAAGGAAGACAGATTTTATTTTTTAAAAACATTCATAAGCTATCATTAATTTCAGACCACGAATCAAATCACAAATCAAATCTTTATTTATTTTTAATTTAAATCACATATCAAATCTTTATTTATTTATTTTTATATTAAATCACAAATCTAGAATTCAGAGGTTTCTGGGTTTAACCACTTTTATAATATCATTCTTGCAAATTTAAATTATATTTGTAAGAAATAAAATATGTCAAATGAGATGTCATTGCGTAGATCTCAAAAAGTTATATGGAATCAAAAAAAGAATTACTTGATTTGGATGCTTGAATCAAAAGTTATGGCCTTCAAAAGTTTTACGATTAAATTGTTAATTTTTTTTTATTTTGAAAAAAAAAAATGTGACACGTGTAAACACCTGATAAGTAACGTCTAAATTAGGCGCGACTACCTCTTTAATGACGCTTTAATTAGGCATGATTGGTAACGCTCAAATTGAGCGTAATATTGTACAATAAATGTGTAATTACTTCCAAAACAGTTATAAATTCATAATTTTTTATTTAAAATACAATATATGAATTTTTTTTGCCATGAGAGGTTTGACTGGTCCAGCCCTAGAATGGTATATTCAACTAAATCATTCTAAAATATCTTGCTGGAAAGATTTGGCAGACATGTTCATGAATCAATATCGATTCAACTTGGATATTGCTTCGACTCGAGAACAGTTAGGAGCATGCGACTCAGTTAAAATAGTGTCACTCAGTTCTGGATGATCCACGTAAAGTCATGATTTTTTCTTTTGGAAATCGTCAATTTCTTTAAAAGCATGCGACTCTGTCATTGAGATTTTTTTTCAATTAATAATGATAACACTGGATGTGGGCAGCCGATGATATATCCAACGGTGAATTTACCTGCGACATTCCATGTTCCAATGGATGTGGTCAGCCGATGATATATCCATCATTAAACACAGCGCGTTATACGAAATGGTGACATTGAAGCGTCAATGTGAATCGTTTGGGTTTTGAATCATTCTCAGTGTCACTCTCTTGATTGTGCAGTTGGTTGGGTATTTAAATTCTGATCTCATCTTCCACTTTAAATTTGAATTTGAATTTTAAAAAGTGGGGAAATATTTGAACAATTGTTGGTGGCAGACAACTCATTTACTATCTCATTATTTTATTTTTTTGTAGACATTATCCTATTACTTTCTACATGGGTAATTGTTAACCATATTAATGCTGCATAAAAAAAATATTATTTACATAAAAAAAATTAACATAAATATTTTATATGTAATTCTAATCTAGAAATTATAAATTAAAAGATAAAAAAATTATTTTTTCGAATAATAAGTAAAATTAATAAAAAAATGTAAAATTAATAAAAAAAATTACATCTATCATTCTATATAAAATAAAATATAAAATTTAATAACTATAAAAATTTTGAATTTTGGATTTGAATTTTTAACTTTGTAATGATGAGAAAACTTTTAGAAATTTTTTTATGGCAGACAACTCATTTAATGTCCCACTATTTTTCTTTTGTTGTATATTATGAGTAAAAAGACCTCTACTTTTGTTTTGTTGTATATCTCACAATTTTTTGCATGGATAATTGTTAGCCTTATTAATGCTGCATACAAAAAATTAAAACATTAATTTTTTTTGTAAAATAACAAAATTCTAAATATACGTGTATAACCAATTAAAATAATATACATGTATTTTTTAAAAAAATATTTAACATAAGATTTTTAAATATACATGTGTAACCAATTAAAATAATATACATATATTTTTTTAAAAAATTTAACATAAAATTTTTAAATATACATGTATAACCAATTAAAATAATATGCATGTATTTTTTAAAAAAATATTTAACATAATTTTTTTAAATATACATGTATAACCTATTAAAAATATATATAAAAATCATAAATTAAAATAGAAAAAATTATATAAAAAACATGTATAATTAATATAAAAAGTTTTAAATTTTAAATATAAATAAAAAATGACGTCTGTCATTCTGTAAAAAAAATTATTAAAATTTAAGAACTATAAAAATAAAAATTTTAATTTAGTACCTAAGAAAGAAATTAAACTTTCATTTTTTTATTGAAAGAGTGTAATTAACACAAATACTTGTAATAAATAATTATTTATATAAAATGCTGACAGTTAGAGGTGGAAAACTGGACTCGGCCCGGAGGGCCGGCCCACCAATATATTTTTATAATTCAATTGAAATTTTATCTTTCTTCTTTTATAATTAAATTACAAAATTTGATTTCAATTTTTTTAAATACAAATTTGTGAAATTACAAAGACTAACGACACTAATCCTTGCAAAAAAAAAATTGATTATTTATATAAAATTTTGGCAGTTATAGGTGAAAAATTAGGCTCGGTTTGGAGGGCTGACCTGCCCTGCCCTCCAACACGTTTTTATAATTAAGTTAAAATTCCATCTTTCTTCTTTTATAATTAAAAACCTAAATCTAATTTCAATTTTTGTAAATATAAATTTATAAAATTTCAAATAGTAAGGACACAAATTCTTGCAAAAAAATAATTATTTATTCTTAATAATTACTCAATTAAAAGGAATGATCATTCAATGTTTTGATGTATATCATTATCTTAATGTTATAGTTGATTCCAACCCAATGAGTACTTGGCTCTTCATATTCTTCACCAAAATATTATTGGTGGAGTTGATGTATTATTGAGATTAAATACAATGCATTAAGTATATGCTTATATATATGTTCATCTTGGAAATAATTATTTATACTTATTCAATTAAACTAATGAATGGTATTTTGATATTGCCATATTCATCTTCAACTCAAATATTTATCAACTCTTCATCTAATATATATTTCACAAATACACACATATCAGAGAGTTGATTTAGAGACAACTATAGAAAATATAGATAGATAGTAATTTAGAAGTAACTATAAAAATCTTTTTCTTTTTTGGGATAAATATAAAAACCTATTACATGTTGATATAAAATGCTGACAGTTAGATGTGGCAAACTGGACTTGGCCCGGAGGACTGACCCGCCAATATGTTTTTATAATTAAATTAAAATTTGTTATTATTCTATTATAATTAAATTCGCTTTTAATTTTTGTATATACAAATTTGTAAAATTTCAAATACAAAGGACACAAATCCTTGCAAAAAATAATTATTTATTATTATTTTTTAAATCTCATTGTAATCAATGAAAGACCATCTCTGAGATAAAATATAAAAACTTAAATGTGACTATAAGAACTTTTTTTGTGGATAAATATAAAAATATATTGTATGCTCATAGTTAGAGGTGGCAAACTGGGCTCGGCACGAAGGGCCGACCCACCAACACATTTTTATAATTAAATTAAAATTTCATCCTTCTTCTTTTGTAATTAAATTCCTAAATCTGATTTTAAATTTTGTAAATACAAATTTGTAAAATTCAAAATACTAATGACACAAATCCTTGCAAAAAAATAATTATTTACATAAAATACTAATAGTTAAAGGTTGCAATCTGGGCTTGCCCATAGGGCCTTCCCGCCCCTCCTAACAACACGTTTTAATAATTAAATTAAAATTACACTATTCCTCTTTTATAATTAAATTCCTAATTCAGATTTCAATTTTTGTAAATATAAATTTATAAAGGGTAATACTTCTCTCATTTAACATGAGAGAAGTTTTTTTCCTACACTAACAAGAAATGTGGAGCCCGCAAGTTAAAGAAAAATAAAAAAGAAAAAAATTACATGCACGTCTTTTTATGTCTCAGTGACATGAGATAGTTATCTCCTATTGTTGGAGAAAACTATTTCCCATTTATAAAATTCCAAATGTTAACGAAACAAGTCCTTGCAAAAAAAAAAAACAAAGATAACAATACAGGTTTTTATAAGTATAAGATTTGCAGTGCGATTAATCAACTATGACAGACGACAAATATTTTGATTTTTTTCCCCGTGCATCGGCACGGGTAATACACTAGTTTTATTTTATAGAAAAAGTTTATGTATATTGATATTAAATTATTTACATGATGAATGAGGAGTATTTATACAAGAAAAAGTAGCTAAGCATGACTCAGCTATGACTCACCAAATCTAATCATAATTAATTTTAATTAATCATAATCAATTCTAATTAATAAAATAACGGATTCTAATTAATAAAATAACGGATTATAATTAATTACAATCAAAACGGAAAAATATTTAAATTTGAATTTGAATTCTAATTTTCTATATATTTGTTCCATGATCTAATGCTATTCCGGGTTTTTTTTTTTCATCTTTCAGGGTCCTCCTACTGTCAACATTGGAATAGGCCAGTTCTTTGGTTTCATACAGTTCATCCCTTTGTTCTGTGTGGACTACTCTGCTGCTCCTCTTTGTTTTGAGTATCTCCATTCTGCGATGCCTTTAAAATCTATGTCTAGGTCATTTTTTCTTGTACATAATCCAATGGATGTGCATAGTGATGATGAGAAGGAAATTGATTTCCCAGAATACGAAAACAAACGGCAGATTTCTTGCGATGCCTTCAGAGGGAACCTGGAACTGCTACTCCTGATGTTATGGAAATCAATGACAATTTAGATTTACATTCCCCTGTCAAGAGCACTAGGGCAATTGGTAGTAGGAACGTTGTGAACTCTAGAGGCAATCAGAAGAGGAGAAGTTCACTCGGGAAAAGGAAAGCTTGTGATCCTCCTCCGATGATGAGTTTACGCAGAAGTACTCGAGTAGTAGCTTCTAATTTCATGGCTGGTGGGAAAAGCAATAGCCAGATGTCTGGTGTGACCTCTTGCAAAAAACATAGAAGTTTGAAAGAAGCAAGTTCTGCCATAGTGGATTCAGCTGAAGCAACTAGATTAGATTCATCAATCTGTTCTGCAAACATATTGATTACGGAGTCAGGCCAATGGTACAGGGTAGAGGGAGCAATCGTCACTCTAGAGATGTCTGCTTCAAGAGAATGGCTTCTCACTGTAAAGAAGGATGGATTGACAAGATGCTCTTTCAAAGCAGAAAAAATAATGCGACCCTGCACTTACAATAGGTTCACCCATGTGACATTGTTTTTGTTGGACAATGGGTGGAAGCTGGAGTTTGCCAATCGCCAGAACTGGACTGTCTTTAAAGACCTTTATAAGGAGTGTTCTGATCGTAATATCCCTGCTCCTCCAGTGTCAGGCGTGCGTGAGGTGTCTACCTATGCACAAGAAAGTAATGGTTTTCCCTTTCACAGACCAGATACATATATATCTGCTTGTGGGGATGAGTTAAGTAGAGCAATGACAAGGGAAACTGCGAATTATGATATGGATTCTGAAGACGAGGAATGGCTGAGCAACTTCAATAGTGAGTTTCGAGAGCATGTTTCCGAGGATAATTTTGAGTTAATTATTGATGCTTTGGAGAAGTTTTATTATTGTAATCCGGATTATTCTTTTGATGAAAAATCTGCGGCTCATGGTTGTCAAAATCTTGGTAGCAAGCAAGTTGTAGAAGCTGTATATACCTATTGGATGAGAAAACGGAAGCAAAAACATTCTTTCCTACTTAGGGTTTTCCAGGTAAAATTTCCATCATATTTTTAATATTGTATTGTGTGTGTGGAATATGTTGATTATATATTTCCCCTTCTATGGTATATAATATATTTACCTCTAAAATGTTATTGCCTATGCACAACGTGATGCTTTGTTATCTTTCGATCTTCTAGTTAGAAAATAGAGACGATTTAGGTCCTGAACAGGGTTTTCCAAATGTTTTCTTACATGTGTATTTTAACTATTTATAGGGTAAAATTTATGAATTAAGTCATGAGTATGAAAGAAATTTCTGGACAGTGGAGACGGATTGCTATTTGGTTTAGGGATCTATTTCAATTGATGTTCTTATTAAGTAGCCACAGCATTTTCCTTTGGAACTACAAAAGTACAGTAACTTAGGTGTATGACTTATTTTTAGTCAAGCCATTCTGTCCCATTGAAAATTGAGAAGCAATATTGTAAAACTTCTGAATCTCATTTTCTTTTCTGATTTGAGCTATGTTATCTGTTTATTTTGTAAACTGAATTGTTCAAGTGATGTATATTTAGGATTCATGGACTTTTAGAACAGGTCATTTGTTATTAGTGTCCCTTACATTTTTTTAAGTGAATGTTGATACCTATGCCTATATCATTTTGGCTTGATTACCTTGATCACATCTATATAGCTTTTAACCTTGTTCTTCCTTTTTTCTCTCCTCAATCTTAGTTATGTATGATAAATCATGTTAGGGTGGGGACGAGTTGTTGTAACTTCAGTATTACCCTGTATACCCATTATCTGATGACATGGTTTTGTTAATTATGTCAGGGTTATCAATCAAAGAGAGCTGCACTTATCCCTAAGCCTTTGCTGCAAAGGAGGAGGTCCATTAAGAGACAGCCAAGCCAGTTTGGTAGAGGCAATCAGCCAAGTGTACTGAAAGGTAATTTTATGTCTTCAACAAGATGGAATGGGGATTGTTTCTATTAAATTTTGTGAATCGAGTTACTTGACATTATAATTGGTGTTGAATTTTGACGTAGTAATT
Organism: Gastrolobium villosum; assembly: GCA_032173675.1. NCBI lineage: Eukaryota > Viridiplantae > Streptophyta > Magnoliopsida > Fabales > Fabaceae > Gastrolobium > Gastrolobium villosum. Next base: position 553 of record JAVKPL010015575.1, on the reverse strand, counting down.
TTTCCTTGACCCTTTTTGGTATCTGTGTACATAAGAGTCTTTTTCTTTTTCTGCTCATCTTACGCAATACAAATACTAGAATTTGACCTGTTTGTTCGAAGATCTTTGGTGAGTGGTTCTTTGAATCAAATGTTTTCCCTGTTTTTACTTATTTCATTTGCTATGGAGTTTATCATATATCTTGTAAAATGCATGTATATATTCGTCACTGTAAAAAAATTAATTCAACTCAAAAGCTAAAACTATTAAGTGAGGCCATATTAATGATTTTTTTATATATCTCTAATACGCCCCCTCATACGAGAGCCCACTAGGCATGAAAGATGGATAATACACAGGCTCACCTACCTGTGCTAAGAAATTTCACAAGAGAAAGTGGGGGCCGGTGAGGATCGAACCTGGTACACCAAGGTACTAATACCATGTAAAGAACCAATTCAACCCAAAAGCTTAAGATGTTGGGTGGGTGAGGCTACATTAATGGTTTTATATATCTCATGAGTCACATACAAGCTTTTTGATTTGGCATATCATAGCATTGCTGCAAAGTCTG